>JAXGGA010017915.1:0-23217 GCA_038373865.1 Uloborus plumipes | reverse complement strand
TTCCATTAATTCTGATCCGATTTTACAAAAATTACACATATGTGATGTTTTTTCTGGAACTTCAATCAGGCACAAAATATGCTGAAGGGGAACAAGACGTTCATCTTGTCGTTCAGGCCAATAGAAAGTTTCAGAAGGTCCATGTGGGTGCATAAAAATAACTGATGTCGTTTTCTTCTTCATTAATTTTGTTCACAAACCCAATCTACCAGTTCTCCTCATAAACACAAGCGACATAATTATTTAGGTCTGGTTTGAAGATCTCCAACATAGATGAACATGCTGCTCCTCTAATGAAATCCCATCTAATGCATGTTTCGAAATCTAGACTTGTTCGTTTTGCTGTGATTTGATTAGTTGACAAGGGACAGAAGAAATGAAAACTTTTCGTTCCTAAAATTTATTTACCCGTCGAAAAACGTTCTTCTAGTTTATTTTAATGTCTGCGAATTTCCTTTTTGTCAAAAAAAAAAAAAAAAATCTTAGAAAAAAGACTGCAACAAAACACGTACATTTGGTGGGCATTTGTAATTTGAGTGGATTGATAAACATTTTGAAGATTTTTTTTTTTTGTAACAGTTCTCTTGACAGTTCAACCAATGCCATCACAAACAGTTTTCCCATGACTTGTTCCTTGGAAAGACCAACAAGCATCTGTCTCAAAATCTGATTTATGTTGACATAAGTTCATCATACTTTTGAAATTTTTGTACTGGGCACTGCACCCATCAGTAAAGTTTCTTTGGATTTGGATACTGTAAATTACAGTATGACCTCTGATCCCTCAAAGAAACTCCGTTATGCTTTATATCAGATGACCTAAATCATTATGTTACATTTGTCTACTCTGTTCAACAGAGAAAGACAGAGTATATTAAAGTTCAATTTCCAAACATAAAGAAAGTGGAATACTTTACTGATGGGATTTCGTTATAGGAGCAGCATGTTCATCTATGTTGGAGATCTTAAAACCAGACCTAAATAATTATGTCGCTTGCGTTTATGAGGAGAACTGGTGGATTGGGTTTGTGAACAAAATTAATGAAGGTGAAAACGACATCAGTTATTTTTATGCACCCACATGGACCTTCTGAAACTTTCTATTGGCCTGAACGACAAGATGAACTTCTTGTTCCCCTTCAGCATATTTTGTGCCTGATTGAAGTTCCAGAAGAAACATCACATATGAGTATTTTTTATAAAATCGGATCAGAATTAATGGAAAATATTAATGAAAGGTGGAATACTTTTAAAAAAAGTTGTTAAAATTCTGGAAGTCAGCATAGCAACGTAATTTCTATCTGCAAATAAGTGATTCGGACATTTAGTTAATATCATTGATTTGAATTATAGTTCTTCAGTCTCCACTCGAACCCCGTTTCTCTCAAATTAGTAACAAAGATGGCAAAAGGACTGACTGTCAAGGCAAACCAAATAAATCATTCCAAACAGGGACAAATGATGTTCTTATCAAACATCGTTTTGAAATTTGTGGAGCTGTTTTATGAACGTATAGTTACTTATAAAAAAAAACAATTATTGGTTAAAACTATCAAACGTAATTTTAAAATATATAACTATTTATAGCTTATCAAAATTTGTAAGGGGAAGCTTTCTGCCCATAATTATACTAATGTACACTTCCACCTAGACGTCAGAAGTTTTCCTTTGGATTTGAACTGGAGATAAAGAACACCCATCAAAGTTGTAAGTTCCCATTTTCAGAAGTCATTGTAAATAGTAATCGAATAATATTTATGTTAAAATTAATATTTTTACTTATCAGTATATTCATTATTCGTGTTCTTAAAGTGCTATAAAACAGCTTCTATGTGTTATTGCATTATTTTGTGTCAGTGGAAGACAACTTCTTACTGATTTCGTTACTTTTTAAATCCGTAATTTTAATCATCTGTAACCTAAGTAAAACTCAAAACCTCAACAATTTTATTGAATCACTATCTCTCATTTTTAATCTAGTTTTTCAGTAATATAATGGGTTTTTGGTGGTTTTGGAACGCTAAAAAATGTTATTGGGTGGTTTTCTGAACCCACGTCAGTGCTTAAAAATTATCTTCAATTTTGCTGATTACTGATTTTTTAGAGGTAATTTAATTACTTTAAATCTTCAATCTAAACTACATAATCCAATTAAACAGTAACATTTCTGAACAAAAATGCAAAAAAAAAAAATTACCCCTCTAGCATAAAAAAAATAAACTGTTTTTATAGCAAAAAATTGTAGATGTATGTCCGTCTGCTGGATCTGCAAATTTTGTTAAGCGACAAAATTTTTTGACAAAAAACTTTGAGGTGTTTGCCATTCCGAAAGTAATTGATATATTAATCTAAAAATCTCCAAATATTCTTATATCCATGAGTACAACAGTCTCACCAAGTTTCATAAAAATCTGAAGACCCATGGTGCAAAATCTCGTTTTTGCTGGATGATTTTGACTTGGAATGTCCCAATAGCTTGTTTTGCTTGCACATATTCTATTTCAATTCCGCTGTTCTCTCTTGATTAATTTGAATCACTAAGTTAATTTTAAAAATATATAATATTTGTTATTTAATTAAAAACAACCGACCATCACTTCCACTATCCGAATTAACTAAAATTATGACAAAAGTCATCAATAAAAGACTTTTTATCATGCACTCCATCCATTTTCCTTATGACGGTTTGGAGAGGGACTGAAAAAAAATGCACCAAATATCAGCCTGGCAAGATCCATATTGTTCAACTATGAGCTTTTCCCAACCAAAATTTATTAACAGATTACGGTCCTCACATTTTGCATACCAACCCCCTCCAATGCCAGGTTTAAAAGCACCTATCTGCTTGTCGAAAGTTGCCAAAACCAAATTACTTAAATTTAAAATCAAATTTTTTATTTTTAACTAAGCCTTGAAGCAAGCTTTAAAAGTTTTATTAAAATGAAAAATAGTCGTTAAATAATTCTAATGCTTGACTACGCCACATTGTGGTGATGTAAAAAATTAGTCAATCAGTTAAAATATTCATTCCTCCATCATCAGGAATGTGTTGGCTATTTTCTATTATATGACTTATTTCTGCAGGTAGCCTTTCTTTAGAAATATTTGAAAATTTATTTTTTAAGTACTGATTTCCAGTTGATTTCAGAGTAGATTTTATTGCGCTGTTTCCCGGAATGATGTGCAACAACTTAAAACAGTTTAGATGTTTTTTGCCGGCATGACAAATAATGCGGGGTAATACGGTAGTTTATTTTGCATATCTGCTTGGTTGTAAAGTGGTATATCTGAATATATGCACATACATTTAGCAAATAGATTTGAACAGAACTACTTAAACGTATTTGCTTAAAAAATCAAAATTCTTAATTATCTAATGATGGATAATTGATGTTTGTTTTTTATGCTGATACCATATGAATGAATTTTTATGGTGTAAATTCAGTGACAACTTTAAGAAGTCATTTGTGTTCATACTAAATGTGACTACTTGTGAAGTCTTGTGATAGAATCGTATCACTGCCAGTGGAGAGGCGAAAATGACAAAAGAAGCGGATCTTCTATGGGGCATGCCGGATAGTTCAAGGTTCATTTTGCAACAAAACAAAAAAAATAAAATTTCTCGCCTCAGTTTCAACCACAAAGCAAATCACTATGAGGAAAAATAATAAACACCTTGCTCAAAAACAAACCAATAAATTTCAGATCTCCGAGACGAAATAAATCGTGGTGGTTTGATGGTGTGTTATCTTGCTACTATTTATTAACATTTTTACGAAGTTAAATTGTTTAATTGTATTAATAAAATGATCTATACTGCCATGTTACAAAAGTGAAGTCTACACTGAGCGGCAAATACAGTAATCACTTAATGTTTTATGCCTCCATAGATGGCACTTTTTTCGAAAATTTTATTTTAATATTTCCGATCACAAATGACTATAAAACATTCAGATAATATATGTTGCAACAAATTATACCTGGTAGCAATAATTCATTGTTCATAAAAAGTGCAGATTAGATTTTTGTGCTTGGCATACCAGTACATAACTTATATTATTTTAAAAGTTTTTAGTGTTCCTGGCGATAGTATTGAAACATTTTTTTCCAACCTTGGTTTTCCCAGCATGCCGGAAAGGACCAGCTACCAGCCAGCTTTGCGGCATGCCGGCTAATATGGAGTAATACAGTAATTTTTTAATGAGTAATATGGTTTCCTATACCTCAATGTAGTGTCTGAAAGTGAATACAAAATCATGGGACAAATCTCATGAAAATGTCTTTATTAAATATAACAATGCATTTTAGAAACAAGCACAATTGTTTTACAAAATGTATATGAAATTATTTCAAGGAAATACTTCTATCATTCAATAATCCAGTGTAATAGCCACATTTATGCTCTTCTAATAAACATGACATATTTGTAGTGAAATATTAATAGTTTCAAAATGCACATAGTAAACAATTCCATTCTTACAAATACATTACAAATAAATTATAATAAATGCACCTCATCAGACACATTATTATGCAACAGAAATATGAAGTGCATTTGTTGTCATTACCTGCATCTTGAAGTTTCAAAATACACAATGGAGAGCAAAGCATAAGTATTTTAAATGGCGCATTTTCTTTTAAAGAGATTAAAGTTCCATAAAACAGGTTTTATAATACAGGGTGGCGCAAAAAGATGGGAACTTTTGAAAAAAGAAAAAAACAAGGAATAATTTTTTTTAAATTTATTTAGGATGCCTAATGTACACTACAACATTGGAAATTTAAGAAACATTCAAGTTTTGAAGATGATATCGCGAAGATGATGTCCGTCTTGCCGGATGCATTCAGCAAGTCAATTTTGAAAATTCTGCATTACCTGGTGCAAAGTGTCGAGTGGTATTGCTGCGATCTCTTCTGTAATCCTTGTTTTGAGTGCAGGTAGGGTTTTGGGAAGTGTATTGTAGACTACACTCTTCAAGTAACCCCATAAATAAAAATCGCACACTGATAAGTCGGGGGAACGAGGTGGCCAAACAATGTCAGCGTTCCTGGAAATGACGTGGTTACCAAACAGGCGCCTGACCGCTGCCATTGATACTCTTGCAGTATGAACCAGTTTGCTCAAAATTGTCAACCCACGTTCGAATTGCATGTTTCGTTGGAATGCGAGCGCGAGGAGGAAGGTTGAAATGACGCCTAAACTTGCGTAAAGCCTGAACCAAACTGTCACCATTTTTATAATAAGCGCGCACGGCTACTACACGTTCTTGTACGTTCCACTGATCCATGGCCACTAAATCTCCAATGCTACTGTACAACTTGCCACCTTCCCCCCGTTTCTCCGCCCCTCACAGTGCTGCCAACATCAAATCAAAAAGTTCCCATCTTTTTGCGCCACCCTGTACTAGTACATATGAAATGTTTTAACCTCATCTTATTTGTTTTAACAGAACATGCTTAGAATACAAGAGGAAAAAAACTTGTAAGAAAAATGAGAAAATGTCGGTTATTAAATGTTACAAATGAAGAAAAATACCAAAAACCAGTAAATTAATAAACTTGTAAATAAATTTTATGTAACAAACAATTACAATAATTTAAGTATTTCATTTTCTTACAGTAAGTAGTTTACGATCTGCTTTTAATTTTTTCCCAGTTTTCTTTTGCAATTTTCCCCCAATGTTTATCGTTTTGCAATTTAGAGCAATTGTTTAAACATATATTACAGCCACACCATATGAATTTTTCCATATTATTTTCCATGGAATGACCTACTTTACAATATTCATTATTAGGAAACATTTTATGAGCTATAAGTGTTGCTACAGTTACTTGCTTTCGGTTCAGGGCCTGAAAAAAATCGGTTTCAAAATCAGTACAAAGTTTGTTGGTTAAAATATAATTAAAAACTAAACTATTTACATCTTCTTGGGGATAGCAAAGCTTTCCACGATCTAAACTTTTTATCACGTTATAGTCATTTTCATCTAAGCATTATTCCTTTTCGGTGAGCAGTTCTGATGAACAGGAACTACATTTCAGCTTTTTCAAATCTTTAAACATGCAGTATTCTGCAATATATGTTAAGAATGGAAGAATAGGAGTAACTGCATTAATATCTTTCTCTGTGACAGAAACATTAAAAGACTTAGAATCTATTAAATTATCAACATTTTCTGAATTATTAAAATCATTTAAGTTAACATTGCCAACAATTTTGCTATACTAATTTTTAAAAATAATAAAGACTGCACTCTTAATTTATTTTCTGATTCATGGAGATGTTTTAATGATATGTGATACTGGCTGCCAGCCACTTGTCTATACATTCCGCACATACTCTCAAGACAGTCAGTTTGAAATTTTCCAGTTAGGATATATTTAAGGCCTAATCTTGATACACAGTAGGAAGCTATTTCAAGTAAGCTCATAGTGCTTAATTTGAGAACCCTATATGTTTCTTTAGTTAGCATACCAGTATCACATTTCATAGCTTCCCACTCATCCAACCATTCAACAAAATATTTCAAAAAACAACTTTTTTATCTGAATCAGAACACGTCAAAGGTGTTTTGTAAACATCATTTGTTAAGCAGGCTTTAGTGGGAAATTTTACCTTGACTATGGACCACCAAGTGACGAATACTTTGATGAATTCAGCTGTCTCTTCACGGTGAGAAAAGGTTATGTTTAGAACTCAATTCTAGGAGTGCTTGAACTGAGTTCTCATAATATATTTAAATGACTAAATTAACATTTTGTTTTTCAAAATTATTTGGAGAAATACTTTTGAATGAAAGTGAATAAGTATATTTACTGAACTATTGACTTCCAGAGACTGTAAATCTCTGAGAGTTCTCCAAGATGCTGTAGCAAAAGATTTTTTTTACCATTATTGGCATTATGAAAAAAATTGAATTTGGGATAAAACATACATTTACGATCATTTTTTTGGTTGATCCAGTTATTCCTTATACACTTAAAAACATGAACAGTCAACCAGGGCTGGATTTACGTACAAGTCGAATAAGCCCCCCCAACTCCCATGAATTTTTGAAATTTCTTGTAAAGTAAAATAAATAAATAAAAGTTTCAACAAAGTTCAGTTTCCAGTGTTTTAAAATTTAGCAAAGGCCCCACTTTATATAGGGCTACCCTAACTATCATGAAAATTTTCCGTTTGTATTATAAATAAAATTATAGTTCAGTTTCAAGTTGTTGAAAATTTGAGAAATTAAGGTTATAGCTTTGTTGGGGGCCCCAGATCCACAAACAGGGCTAGATTAACGTACAAGCTGAACAAGCTATAGCTAAGGACTCCACTTGTTGGTACTCCATCGAACCAACTTCCTAAATAAGTCATCATTCATTCCTGAAAAATGAAAAATACACAGAAAAAATATATTTTCTAGTACTTGAAAAGCTTGAGCATTTGAAAAAATGTAGTTAGGAGCCTTTGGTTTTAAAATTTCTAACAAATGCAGGGGACGGTACCAAGATGTGCTAAATGCAGTCCTTGCTATATTATGCAAAAAAAATGTAAAATCATGATTCTCATGCTTTTGTTACTCACATTTGTTGAGATCAAATGTAAAGGTTTGGGGGGATTACAGAAATATATATTTTTTTTTTGGGGGGGGGGGCTCTTACATGTGAGCAGAATTGCACAAACTAATTTTCAGGAGCCATTTGTATTCTCATTGCTGTGCCCCCTGCAGTAGCAGTATGGTACATCCGCGACTGCTAGAAATAATTTTTTGTAACTCACATGTTTCTAATATCTGTTATGCTCGTCTGCAGATTAGGGGAATTATCAAAAACAAACCTCAGACATCCGAACCCCGGACCTCTAAAACTTTGAGCAATCCGAACCGCTTTTGACGTGAAGAGTTAAAATTATATTTGAGAAAATGGAAAAATCAATAACTACAATCAAAAGCTAAGTTTTTTTTCTTTCTTTCTTTTTCTGATGACAGCTATTTTAGCAAACATTTGAATGAAATGAATAATACAGCTCTGTACCTTATTATGTGGCTACACTCGGGTTTTGCACTATGTATCCGGCTCTCCTCTATGCTTAAAAAAGTGCAACAGCTGGCGCAATCATACAGTGTACAGTACATCATACTGATACATATAAACATTGGCATTAAGTACACTTGTTTTGTACTTCTTTTAACTATACGTACAGACTTACAACAAAATTCTAGCCACTATGTCCACTGTAGATATCAAATTGAGTATTTATGTTCTATCAGAGATAGAATTGCTTTATTAACTTAAAACAAATACTTTAAGATCACGAATGAGAACAAGAGTCAAACAGACAACCTGATAAATACAAACTTTTAAGAATCCGAACAGAGCTCAGCCCCAATTAGTTCTCATTTTGAACGTTCTACTCTATATCGAAAATTGTTGTGAGCAAGTGAAGACTAAGTTTTCTGCTCCCTCGCTCTTCCTCTGTGTCGATTCATTTCAGTGATCTGCCGATCCAAAAGCAATTTTTCTTTTTATTAATCTTAATTGGCAAAATAATCTAAAACCCAAAAAAAGTTTTTGCCTGCCTGTTTTTTTCCTGATAACTTTGTTGTGCCAATTAGCCCTTATAAGGCTTCAAATTGCAGAATTTTATATACATTTTTCAAAAAATTGCCCAGGTAAGATACCCTCGGATCCCCTAAAGTTGCAGATACTCCATATCACATTTACTAGAAGATTTTTGCAATACTCTTCTATAAGACTAGTCAAGAAATAAGAAAAGAAAAGACACAAAACATAAGGATTGAAAGAAAAAACGCAAATGCAAAGAATGGAGCAGACACTTATGGGGGGAAGGGGGGTGATAAAAAATTCAAATGACCTTCTTGAATATTTTAAGGGGCCCCATACCAGAAATGGCTTAGGGCCCCGTTGAATCTAAATCTGGCCCTGGTATCAGCCATAAAAAACAAAGATCTCCCTGGTATAGAAGGACTTTCATAACATCGTGATTTAGGTGGATAAACCATCTGGAATACTGCTTTTCCAGTAATGGAATTATCATCTGAAAATACAGTTAGAACTTGAAAATATATTTTTTCCATTGAGTCACGTAAAAATATTCCCATTTATTGCTTTCACTGGCAGAACATGAACTAATCCTTTAAGATGATAAAATGCTGCCAATCATAAAAGTATGACAGCTGGAAACAATATCTAATGAAGGTGACATGCCAACAATACTACCAGCTGTGTAGTTAACATACTGTTTTAAATGAACTTCATCAATCATTAAGGTAACAATTTATAACCACCTTTTAAAAATTTTGCTTTTTCTCTTATGTACGATAAAAGTTTCGCATCATCATGCTGTTTTAGTTAAGGATTAACATTGTAAGCAGAACAAACTCTTTTAATGGAAGATGGAAGAGGGAGAACAAGGTACTTAGCTTTTCGAATAAATGTATATGTCTTGGTGACAGGGTAAACAAAAAGGAAGAAAATATCATTATTTCGGAAGAATATGACTGTTGTTCACAAATGAATGCTTAAGTATTAATTGAAATATCAGCAAATGCACTAGAGCTTAAAAGTGAAATTATGTTATCAGTTTGACGAGACATATGCCCCGAAGATAAAGTTTTTTTCAAAAAACTTAAAACATTATTAACTTCATCACAGTTACATACTTTTAAAAGAAATTTAAAGTTACCAATTTTATTAATTTTCATTTTATCCTTAAAACTCTAATCTCTAATTCTAAAGCGAGGGACATAGAATAAGCTGTACTTGGCACTAGCGAATCAATTAAATGGCAGAGTAAAACATCATTACCCCTATTGATAACTGTTCAGTGATTTATATCAATAAACTTGATACCTTTCATCAGAAAATCTGCTAGAGATGAAAATTGCTTTTGCTGCTCCAGTTGATTTTTCTGTTTTAAGCATTCCTCAATAGCTGAAGCAAGCTACAAATGTTCCAATTTCATCATTCTTGTTTCTGGGCTGTCCTGATCAGCTGTCTCTAGTTTTGACAAATCAGGAAACTGAGTTGGACTAACTCCAACCTTCAAGCCAGGACTGCGCAACTTTGATCTCAGAGTCACATTTCCTTGCTCGTCAAAAAATTCGGGGTAAATCTTGAAATCTTTATCGAGAA
This sequence comes from Uloborus plumipes, assembly GCA_038373865.1. Classification (NCBI taxonomy): domain Eukaryota; kingdom Metazoa; phylum Arthropoda; class Arachnida; order Araneae; family Uloboridae; genus Uloborus; species Uloborus plumipes. Next base: position 13,074 of record JAXGGA010017915.1, on the reverse strand, counting down.
AGTGAAGATTACAGACCTAAAAGAAAAGAAAGCACATTAATATATTTTATTTATATTTGGATCTAATAAAATATACATTTATGTGTGCATATACATAAATATATGAGTGATTCCATACCAATTCACCAGAAAAAAGAAAAGTTGGTCGCACGACCGACTCAGATTTCCTTTAAACTTGGCACACAGGTTGATTATATAGAGGCATGGAAAAATCCAAATTTTTAGGTTCCTGATCCACTTATTTTCTGAGACACATACCCTCAAAGTTTGTCCACCCAGTCAAAATACTAAAAAAGGGATGTTATTTGATCATTTTTTATAAAAAATTGTAGTCATGCAATATAAAAGTGTTAGATAACTATGGAAACTAGTTACTCAAGGCATTTAAAAAAAAAACAAAATACTAAAACATTCATAATGAAAATTGCTAAGGTACAGGGCTCTTTGAAGTTGTCACCACAAAAACTTGATTTTGCCTATTTTGCTAAAATTGAGGAAATTTATTCCAAAAAAAGGAAGTCATAACCAAAGGTTTACTCACGTTCTGGTAGTGTACAGATGTTTACTATAAATGGTTACACAATGCATAACTTGGGTTTCTCACTCCTTCTTGGGAATATTTAAGCTTAAAGATAAGCCATAAGGCAAAAACATGCAATTTTGGCCATCTTGACAGCCATTTTTCTCATAAAGGGGGAGCAGTAGAAACTTTAATTATTTTTTTAAACAAGCTACTGATATGTTAGCTATTCACAGGAAAAGAGTTTACTTTTGGTTATTTCTTGCATTCAGAGATATCCTGCTGACAGTATATGCATGTTTTTCGTGACTACCGTATGCTTTTATTTCAGCTCTCATGGACTTAAAATTAATTAAATCAAAAAATAATGATAGATTTATTAACAGCTGTATTATCTACCCAATATGTCATGAAACTTAATTTATTAAATCATTGAACAATAAATTAGATATATGATTAAAACAAGAAAAAATATTTCTCTGATGAATGAGCATTATGCATTCATAATTGAAGACTTATTGTAGACAACACTGTAAGTGCCAAAAATTAAAATTATCAGAAAAGCCAAAAAACTAAAACTTTAGCTTCTTTTCATATTTTTACCAATCAGCATATTTTTACCAATCAGTTTGTTACTATTGTATGAGAATATAAGTATTTGAATATTTTTTTGATTATTTTTCCACTACTTTCTGAAATAAGCCAATTTTATCATTAAAATTTGTGGAGAACAATGAAAGTTTAAAATGCCATCTTTGGATTTATTTTGTAAACTTCAGAACAAAGATTGGCACATTCAGTTTTTTCAGCAAGATTCCCATTGGAACATACAATGTTTTGGTATAAGAAAATAAAAATTGACCATCCTGGCACTTACAGTGTTTTCTACAACAAGTCTTCAATTATAAAGTACTTAATAATTTCTTGAGAAATTAATTAAAATAAAGGAGCTCTAAATATTTATCTCATAAGCAATACCCAATCTTGTGATTGGGATATTCCTGTTTTTAATTGCAGAATTTCTTGAATATCACAGGAAAATAAATGAAGCATTTTCCTTTGATGTAGGATATTTTATGACAAATTTTATTTGATGGGCTACTAACTGAGCATGATGATAAAGAAATATTAATTTCAGCATTGAATTCCATTTTACTTTATTAACAGTTAAATATTTACAAAATAGTTAAGTAAATAATTTAATATAAAGCAATGCTTAAAAAATTAAAATTAGTACAACTAATTTATTCCCATACTGATCTTTATAAAACTGACATGTGCTGAGCACTAATAAGAACTGACAAGAATAAGTTTGCTCACTAAAATACTAGTTCACAGATACCATAAAGCATACATTCTATTTTCTATAAAATAATACTGCAGCAAAGAACAAGGGTATCTTCCTGTTTGACTGACAAGAACTGACAAGAATAAGTTTACACTCACTAAAATACTAAATCACAGATACCATGAAGCATACATTTTATTTTCTACAAAATAATACTGCAACAAAAAACGAGGGTATCCTCCTGCTTACAGCCTATCAGGAATATCCCAATCACAAGATTAGGTATTGCTTATGGGATAAATATTCAGAACTCCTTTATTTTAATTGATTTTCCAAGAAATTCTTTAGTACTTTATAATTATGAATGCATAATGCTCATGCATCGGAGAAATTCTATTTCTTGTTTTCATCAAATTAATTGTTCAATGATTTAATAAATTAAATTTCATGACATATTGGGTAGATAATACAGCTGTTAATAAATATATCATTATTTTTTGGTTTAATTAATTTTAAGTCCATGAGAGGGGGAATAAAAGCATATGGTCGTCGCAAAAAGCATGCATATAGGGAAGAGTGGTAATGAATGGGCCATGGTGATGAATGGGCCACTAACAAAATATGAAAAAGTATTCGCATGAATTTTTTTTTGATGCCATCAATAGATGTAGCTATTTGTTCTACTAAACTCATCCAATTTTCATTCGTTTGCGCTGAGCTATTTTCAAACTAGAGTGGCATGGTCAAGAATCTGACTGAAAAGTAAGTTTTTCCCTTTTTAGTAAAACATTTCCTAGCTAAAATGTACCAAGTATTTCACTGTATACATATGTATAAGTTAGTCTTTCCATATCTATAAACTAATTTTAAGAAGTATTTTGATGTTATTTAAATTCAATGTACTCAAAAAACCTAAATGTATTCCAAAAGTATAGGTGGGGCTGAATGGGCCACTATGTCATGGTACTGAATGGGCCACCTAAATATTGTTTTTCTTCCTTTTCTTTGGATTTTCGCATTAATATGAAACACAACTGACTGTCATAGATAAAGATTACTGTCGTCAAAATAGGTTTGTAGTAACTTCTAAATATAATTTGCAGATCCATATTATATTCCTATAGTACAATAGACCTCTGGTCGCATTCCGTGGCTTGAAAAAGCCCCCCTCTCTCCTTCATATTGTATTCCTCACATTACAATTTCATTTTCTTTCTTGGTAACTTAAGTTAGATATTTCTTATTCCCAATGTCTAGTAAATTAAAAAAAAAATGAATGAATTTTGAATTTTGACAAGTTTGAAAATGAAGATGAAGTTTTTGAAAGTGATTTTTAATATTATTTTTGAAATATATAAATTTTGTTAAATCATAGTGTGTATTATCCGTTATTTTTTATATATATATTTGATGTTATTTATTTCTTACAATCTCATTATTTAGACATTTTTCTGCTACAATTGGTATGCATCAGTTTTGATGTTTATATAATTTTAAATCAGTATGATTTTGTATCATCATGTGAAGTGCCACATTTATTTTGTCATATTCAGCAAATAAAAGATTAAATCCACATGTTTTCATTGAATTCATTTAGTGGCCCATTCATTACCTTCGATGGCCCATTCAACCCCATAGGTGGGGTTGAATGGGCCAAATTTCAGAATTTTTATTTTCTATTATAATTCATTCTAGACAGGTGCTAATGCAACTTTTATGACTTTTTTAGATAGCCAGATAAGTAAAGTAACTAAAACACCAATTTAGAGTTAAAACAAAGTGTTAGAAAAAATTACAAAAATTCAAAACCAAAAAGTGGCCCATTCATTACCACTCTCCCCTACTGTCAGCAGGATATCTCTGAATGCAAGAAATAACCAAAAGTAAACTCTTTTCCTGTGAATAGCTAACATATCAGTAGCTTGTTTAAAAGAATAATTAAAGTTTCTACTGCTCCTCCTTTATGAGAAAAATGGCTGCCAAGATGGCCAAAATCGCATGTTTTTGCCTTATGGTTTATCTTTAAGCGTAAATATTTCCAAGAAGGAGTGAGAAACCCTAGTTATGCATTGTGTGAAAATTTACAGTAAACATCTGTACACTACCAGAAAGTGAGTAAACCTTTGGTTATGTCTTCCTTTTTTTGGAATAAATTCCTCAATTTTAGCAAAATCGGCAAAATCAAGTTTTTGTGGTGACAACTTCAAAGAGACCTGTACCTTAGCAATTTTCATTATGAACGTTCTAGTATTTTTTTTTCGGAATGCCTGGAGTAACTAGTTTCCATAGATACCTAACACTTTTATATTGCATAAGTACTATTTTTTACAAAAAACGATTAAATAACATAACTTTTTTAGTATTTTGAGTGGGCGGACAAATTTTAAGGGCATGTATCTCAGAAAATAAGTGGAGCAGCAACCTAAAAATTTGTACTTTTCTATGCCTCTATATAATCAACCAGTGTGCCAAATTTAAAGAAAATCCGAGTTGGTCGTGGACCCCTGTTCGGTGAGTTGGTATGGAATCACTCATATCCATGTTGGTACTAGCGGGTATAATGTTATGAAGTAATTACTTCTTTTGGTTTGTAAATGTATATTTTTAACCCCTGATGCAACAAGGAAGGGAGTTATAAGTTTGGCGTGCCTGCGTATCTGTGCATCTGTCTGCGACACTGTACAACCTAAATGAATGGACCGATTTTGATTTTGATTTTTTTTTGTTTGAAAAGTGAAGTGATTGAGAGTGTTCTTAGCTAGGTTTCGTCTTCGGATGACATTAACGAACAAAGGTATTACCGTATATACTCGCGTATAGGTCGATCTCGTGTGTAAGTCGAGCCCCCTACTTTTTGAAGTAAAATTGGGAAAAATCAAAAACCCGCATATAAGTTAAGACCGCACTTTCTGAAATGATCGGGAATGTTTTGTCGCGAGTTTTGAATGCAAACGTTTTGAAAAGAACGAAAATGAAATGTACTGAACATTCTTGTGTTGAAAATAGCATGATTGTTATTCTTTTTCACAAAAAGGGTTCATTTTAGCTATTGCAATTTTTGCTAAGTGTTTGATTTTACGATCAAGATTTTTGTAAGGGTTTGATTTTGCGGTTACAATTTTTGTTACTGTTGCTTTTATTTTGCATTATTATCAATAAAATTTTGCTATATAGCTGTACTACATTTTGTTTCAAAAAGATAAACACCATCAATCTGAAAATTAGCAAATACCGCAATTCTTGCGCCGTCGGTTTGTTTATTGTAATTATTTAGTCTTTATTTCACAATCAAACCATGCAAAAATACAGTAGAATGTATGAGTATTTACTTCTTTAACGTCTGCTTAAAATAGTTAGACTGAATCGGAAAAATCTTCTCCTTTTTGAGTTTTTTCCTAAGAGTTATTCAGGAAAAAATTTCGGAAATTCTGCCCCGCATATTGAGTCGACCCCATAACTTTCAACTTTATTTTTTGGACTAAATTTCTCGACTTATATGCGAGTATATATAGTGATAAAAAAAACTTGAAAATGTTTTTAGCGATTTTTGAAGTGAAAACATACTGGAAAATTTAAAACAATAGTACCAAAAGAAAAAAAATCTGCATCTAATAGAATGTTTTTGGAACTTGCATGTAAAATAAAACTCGAATTATGACGTGTTTTAGCAAATGCGGCTAAGGCTCAAATCTACAGGATTGGAAACCGATTTCATTGTCGACCAATGATAAAGGAAAACTCAATGATTTAAAATGTTTATTTGTTGCCAGTTTCAATTTGTCAACAATTGAAATACTTGGAATAGATTTTAGTATAAGAATTTTCAATTTTCCTTCTTTATTCAGCTTTTACGACTAGCAAATTTTACTAGTAAGGATTATCTTTAACTTTCCGTTCGCACCACATCCTCTCAAAAACAATTAAATAAATTTAGGTTCATTTATTATGAGATTGGCAATGAGAGTCAGGGGTTGTTTAAATTTTTAATTTAATCTTAGTACTTGTGTACATATATATTTTGTAGATGTGAAGGGCCAGGGGAAAAAAGGATGAAAGCCACTTTTTCGTCAATTTTGAGATATTTGCGCTATCTAGGGGCTATGAAGGACTAGTATCATCTGGTAGAACAACAAGGGGGAAAAAAGATGAGAAGTGACCGAAATGTGCATGAAAACTCGAAAAACAACATAAGGAGCTACGAAAAATCAAACTTTTTTCTTTGTTTTTCTCGAAATCGCGTTTTGATCACTTTTATCTTTTCCCCCCCTGGCACTTCATGTATATTCTCTAGAAAAGTATTATTTTTAACAACAATGTTCTATATTTTCAACTTCTCACAAGGAGTGCAGTTTGAGAGTTTTTAGAAAGACAGTGTATGTATTTTTGTAATACTAAAAGTTCACAAAATATTTCCATTTATTTTAGAGATATTTAGGGTTAAATTTGCAAATTTGAAAATATTTATTAATGCATGTTTTTTTCTCCATTTTAATTGAATTTTGACTCATAAATCAATTGATTAATTAATAATTCATTTAATTCATTATCTAAAATTACAAAAAAAAAAAAAAAAAACATACTAAGAAGGTTTTAAGTATTAACATTTTTAAAAATACTGATCACTAATTTTTCTAATGAGATTTGATTAAACTTATGGAATAAAGCATCCAGAGTTTAAAAATTTTCCTGAAGAAGAAACAATTTTACCTAAAACATTGGAAGTAATGCACACAGTATCACATTTTGATAGTGAAAGCAGTTTTTATTCTTTATCATATGGGGAAAATTTGACCGAAACCATAATTTTCTTTCTGAATCGCATTATACGGGAAACTGACATCTTCATTGCGCCCAAACTGTTTCCACACATTGATGCTCCACTAGGCATTATCACTTATGAGCAAGTTCACTGGTATGGACATAACAATCACACTTTAAACACACATGATTACAATTTAGTTTAACAGAAGTCTACTTTTTTTTCTGTTTTATAATTTGATGTTCTTTATACTATACTGAATTTAAATGCAGATTTCTTGATTACAAAAAATAATAAAAAATGCCTGTTATGGAAGTAACTCAGGAAAAAAAAATCTACCTTTTTATACAATTACCAATATTCCTGTGATTTATTCACAGATTTCAAGCTGTCTATAAGCATAAAACTTTTATGGATATCATTTGTAAAATGTATCATAGAAATTAATATTGTGACAGACAAAACAAATCACTGCTACAGACATAATAGTCTAAGAGCCAGTGGCCGGCAGACTTACGGTATTTTAGCAAGCTTCATTTTTTCATCAGACAATGTCCTATACGTGCCGTGAACGGCACGTATAAAGCGTTTGAGTGGACACTGGTTAAGCTGAAAGCGGGTTCCTATAGGGGTGGCGGGGCGCGAAAGGTGCCTGAGGCTGCAGCCTGACTTGAAAAATTCTGAAAAATATTCAATCATTTTTTTCGAGACTTTAAATGAAATTTGACTTAAAAAAAGTAAAATTTTCTACAAAATGAGATCAAAATAAAGCTTTTAAGATGAATAGTTTTGGTTTTGCAGAGGAAAAACTACGATTTTTGGTAAAAAATCGCTGTTTTTTGTAACTTTACCCACTTTGAGGCACGTGTTAATATTATCCGATTAAGGTAAAACTTTTCAAATCTCATTTTCTAGTCCATTGGCACATTTTAGGAGGGTGCCTCAAAAGATTAGTTGAAAAAAAAATGTCCCCATGTTACTTGCAATTTCGAGGATTTGCGTTGCAGCCTGACTTGTGAAAATTCTGAAAAATATTTAATCACTTTTTTCGAAACTTTAAATAAAATTAGACTTAAAGAAAATAAAATTTCCTACAAAATGAGACTGAAATAAAGCTTCTAGGATCAGTTGTTTTGGTTGTACTGAAGGAATATATGTCTATTTTTTTAATAATCTTAAAAAATAAAACTAAATATTTAATCACATTTTTAAAAGTTTAAAAATCAGGTTACAGAAGTTTTGTTACATTATACAGTGGCTGCCACTTATATGAAATCACTTTTGTTCCAAACCGTTTTGATTCAATAAAGGGATTTATTCAAAAAAGTGCTTATTCAATAAAGGTGGATATTGTTTTATTTTTGATGATTTCATTCCTTAGCGTGGCTGGTTCAATTAACTGGCATCCACTGTATCACATATTACACTCTGTATTTTTATTCCTCATCCAGAATTTTTCATCTATTTAATTCTAATTATACTTTCAATACGGTCGTAACGGAAAATGTTTTGCCATTCTCTACTGCTATTTTTTTTTTAACTAAAGAAGTTGTAATGCTTTCAACTATGGTGAACAATTACTCAAATATTGCTAAAAGGACCATAAAAAGTTTCTTTTGATTTTTAATTCTTAGGAGGTAATTAGAACTTTTGCTTAGTTTTTAACACAGATGTAATATTAAACTTCATTTTCTTAAAATTTAAATTACATAGAAATAAAATAATTGAATAGCATTACAGACCATGTTATAGTTTAAATTGTGCATCAATAAATATTGTTTATTTTTATTTTACTATTAGAAATATGCATTTAAAAATGTAATTTCTTTTCTGATTGTAATGAAAACCTGCACATTGTATTTCTAAGATAAAAACAAAATTCATTTAACTAGAAGTAAAAAACCATTGCAATATTTTGAAAATTCATTTTAAGCTTTATGATGATAGATAACATAACAAGATAACAGCAATACTAAATTTTGGCATACTGGTTTTACTTTTAATGGAATTGCCTTATAACAGCGCCAACAAAAAGGTCTGAATTTTTGAGAAAAGTTACACACTGTACCAGAGGATGATGAAAGTCAGTACCTAAATTTCATATAAATCCTTAATTTTAAAATAAACATATCAGAGCACAGTGGAGTCTCGACTTACGCCAGGAATATGTTCTAAGACCACTCGTGCAAGTCAAAGTTTCACATTGTGAAAACGGGTATGTATATGATTTTTTGATAAGCATGCACAATTATTTTAGACACTAGTAAACTTTAAATCTATTCTTTGAGTACATGTCAGAGTTTCCCACATTAGGAGCTGAATTTGTACTAGGTAAGAAAAAACCCTGCGCATTCAATGTAAAATACTGGTATGATGTACAAAATCAATGATTGATGGCAAGAAGAATCGTTATGTACAACACGGTATGTACAAATACAGCAGTATGATACTACTATACAGAAAAGTAACAATAATTAGAACTACAAAATGAAGATGATGACGATTGGTGTAGTGCAAGTGATCGGATCGCTAGCAGTGATCTCCTGTATATAGAGGATCTTCATCTTTTCTTTAATTGCAACAAACTTTTTTTTCGTGAGTTTAAATGTAGCAGCATGCTTGGGTGGCATTATATTTGATCAACCTTTGTATTTAGAATGAAAAAGTAAATGGGAAATACAGAGTGGTTATTAGTATATTCTAACAAAGTGATATTTAAACTAATATGGGGCGGGAACTTTCGCCTTCAGTGATGCAAAAGGAGTGAAAGACCATTATTCAGCAGCCAATAATGAAACCAATACTTACACAAAGTGAATCTCTTTAAAAATATGTTTGTGTTACAGTCAAGGAATTTGTGTTAGCTTTATCACTCATACCACCGAAAACTCGCATTATAGCCATTTTGCATAAGTCGAATCGCATTGTCCACTGTAAAGTGCTTTATAAAAAAAAGAAAAATAAATAGAAAATTTCCAAATAGAAAGATATGTAATTGATGTAAAAATATTACCTGAAGCAGCTCTAATAGGAAGGACCCATTGCCTTTAAAGATTGATATATCAACATGAGGTCATGATCTCCTTTCAAGCACAATTGTTTTTCAGGAGTATAATTTCTCAAATTGGTGAATCCATGTACTTTCAAACTGGTGGTATTGAATACTACTCTGAGTATTACCTTCATGTCATCCATCAATGGAGCACCTATAAATTAAGTAGTATGTAAATTTTTTGAAGAACTTATGAAAATTTCGGAAACTACCAAGAAGCTTACCCCCCCCCCTTACGAAAAACTTATATTAAATATACAGATTGTTAGGATATTTAAAATAATTTAAGTACACATAGACATATAAACTTAAATGGCAGTTCCCAACCTCACACATTGAAAAATCAGAAGATTTAATCAAAAATCAGGATTTTTTTTTTCTCCTTTTCGGAGGGGGGGGGGGGGGCGAACAACATTTACATGCAGGAAGCAAAAAGGAGTTTGGGTTTAAACACACTAATATACATACTAATTCCATCATTTAAAAAAATGTAGCAGTTTATTAACTATTTATTCAGGTCCATGGAAAAAGAAATAAAAAAACTTGTCAATACATGTTTTTTTTTTTTTTTTTCAGTTCATGGTTATGCCTAGCAGAAGACTTTTGAAATGCTACAAAATCAGTTACCTAATTCTGAAGAATCATTAGTCACAAACAAAGTCAAAAAAGAAAAAAATCAATTCAGAGCATTGTATTCAATTAAGAGCAGTTTTTTAAATAAACAAAAAAAAAAAACAATTAAAACTAATAAGTTGAATAACTGTTACATATTTTTTAAAAATAGCAACAGAATTTGCTGTTAAACTGAGGCTCAAGCCAGTCTTATTGGTACAATTTTAATGTTATTTTTATCTTTCAATTTTACTGCTTTTTACATTTACTATTTGTCTTCCTCTGACACTTTTAATATTAGCAGTTTCTAAATTTTTAATATACACCTCGAATGCTAGAAATTACACAGACATTGGAATAAAATTAGAATGTGAAAAAAATAACAGTTTAATAACTAAAAAAAACTTAACTATATAAACACATTTTATTTTGAACACAAATGGAAAACTATTTGTTTATAAGTTCTAATTAGTCATCCACCAAAATAAGTTATCTTTACTACTATTTTAATGACAAACTAAAATTAAGGTGTAGAAATACAAATAATTAATAAGCAAATTAAGACTAGCACAGATTAAAATAACTTCCATACTTCAAAATGATTGAAACACTTAAAGGATGCATAAGGATTGAAACTTAATCACAGCATACAATTTTCGGCAAAGCACATGTTTGATACTTCCGAAACAAAAGATTTTACTTGTATGAAGTAGAAATGAAGAAAGTTCAGTGCAAATGATAGATATTTTTTTTAAAAACATTCGTGAAAAAATATTTTAATTTTCAAAATTTGCAAATTTTCTGGAGCGAAAACTGAAGTAAGTTCTAGAAAATAACACATTTAATTCAAAAAACAAATTGTTTTCCAATGTATTTGTAGTTCATTTTTGTATTTCGTCTAAAAATAAAAAGTTGCCATAATGTTATATTTTCTATCCATTAATTGAACAATACACGAAAGTGCGGAAAACAGTGGTATCGTTAAAAATGTGAAATTAGCGTTAGTTGTTTTCTTTTTGTACAAAAATATATAACTCAGTATTTTGTTTCCTAAATATTTGCATTGGAATACGGCCAATATGCAAAATGCTGAGCATCCGAAATTTTTTCTCTCAAACTGGAGTGGATGCGATGCTTATACAGGTGCAGAAGATTCTTCAGTTTTGTAGTACGTTAGTGTGCAGTACCGTATTTTCGGGTAGATAAGCAGTGGCTTATACGTGTTTAAAAGCTGAATTTTAACTCTTGCGGCTTGTACGCCATGGCGGCTAATACGATGTAAAAGTTTTTTTTTTGTCTTTTCTTGTTTTTGTTTTCTTTAAAGTTCATGTTTTGTTTAGTTATTGCTTAAAAACAAAACAAATTAGAGTTTGACATCGAAAACCACAACTGCAAGGCCCTTGAAAAGATCTATTTTGAAAAGGGTGATAGCATTTCTGCTAATTCAGATGTTATTTTATTCTCCTAGATCAGATAAGGAAGTTGAATAAATTAAGAAAAAAAAACACCAACCATAACCAATGTGTCTAATAAACGAATCCAAAGGAAAAACAAATAATAATTAGAAAAAAAAAAAAATTCCCACCCGTTGCCCTGCAGATGGGAAGTAGGGTTGCAGTAGAAACCAACTAGAGTAGATCAGGGTTACTATAAGTTGCAATTATCGCCATAATATTGCAAAGTTTTATTTATCTATGATAATGAAACACTGTTTTCAAATCAATGTTACTAATTTTTTGTCATTGTTTTTGAACGATGTCAATGTCAGTATACAGCGTAGGTGTAGGTTCTCGCAGATTGAATTTTTGACAATGTTTTATGCGGCGTATCTGATGAACACATTTTTTTTCTCTCCCGAATTTTGCGAAGTGCGGCGTATACGGTGGTGTGGCTTATCTACCCGAAAATACGGTAGATGCAAGAAGCTTCTTCTTGAAGGAAAATTAGGGGTTTATAGTAATTTTGCTTCATAGCTTCTTTTTTTTTAATGATTACCAATAAATTTTAAAGGGAAATAATCAAAAAAATTTTTGAAATATTTTGGGAAACTGCAGATAAAAATTTTTGGAAACCGCAGCCCAAAGTTTTCTGAATTCGGACCATAAGAACCTCTGCATCTATCTTGTAGGCGTTTTCTTTTTTCATTAATTTTTTTGTCATCAATCGCTTGCAGATAAATGTTTCGATCTTTTTAAATTAATGAAAATGTACTTTGACGCACACTAAACTTCTTTCCTAAGCTGAAATCCACTATTTTAATAAATTCATCTTTTCTTGTAAGTTTAAAAATATAAAGTTTTCTACTACCCATTTTTAAAGATTTATATTAAACCTACAGGAGTCAATTAAATGGCTCCACAATCTTGGACAGATTACAGTTTCATAGAATACTGCAAAATCTCGTAAGTTATGTTGTATATCCTCCCCCCTTCTCCAACAGTGGAATTATTCCAACATCGCAAACATATGCCTCACGCTTCTTTTAATTTTTTACATAACTGTTTTGGTCCCAACCAATAAAAACTTTTGAGTTCTCCCATGGGTAGTTTTTTTGTTTTCTTTCTAGGATTAAAAAAAAGCAAAAAGATTTAAAAAGAAAAAAATGCAAAATATTGGTTCCAAAAAGATCCTGTTGGTGTCTAGGTATCTTTTGAAGCAATGGCGCCTGTGTGTGTGTTTCTTACTTTTTATTCATATCATTTGGAGGGGGGGGGATAAGGCTTCAACTTATTGAGTTGCGTTAGTAGGAAAAACAGTCATGAAATAAAATTCAGCTTATTGAATATTTCGACTCAATGAAATTTCTCTGACCGAAAACAAATAACATGTATTCTCCATTCAAT
>JAXGGA010017914.1:0-23219 GCA_038373865.1 Uloborus plumipes | reverse complement strand
TTGTACGGGCACTGAAACACAGTTCGAACGGAAAAGTGGAGCTGAGTTGAGCAGCCTCTTCTGCAGGATTTTTTTCAAACAAATTAACAAAGGAAATAATGATATCGAATTTGGTTATTTCGCTCTAGGAAAGTTTTTTAGGGTTTTCAAAGCATTTTGAAACTTTTTTAGTTTTATAGTATCGTGTTTTCGTAAGATTTTTTCTGGTGAATTTGTCAGATTTTAGTGGAACAAGCTCGAGATCATGTTGTTCAAGTAAGCAGAGATGACACCCTAATGGGAAATTTTAAATACCTTAACAAAAGGATAGAAACTTTTATTACAAGTGGTGATAAATGAATTAACATTGTCATGAAGGAAATAAATACCTTTGTGCAATTAATATGAAGCATAAATCCACGTACCTGTGTATTTGTGCTTCTTTAACGTTGGATTTATACTTCATAACATTGTCATGTTTAAAAACTCAGAATTTACATCACAAAATTCAATGAAATTGAAGAGTGCTTTTGAAAAAGCATTAGAAGTTTGTTATTAAATTTTCTAAAATTTGTCTGACTTCCTTTCATGTACTCTGCAATATGAATATGTATGTATAAGTCGGGTTACTTGGACCCACAAGGAGGTTACTTGAGCCCACAGTAAAATGATAAAATCTGGGTTTGGTACTAGCATTAGAGACTGCAGAGTGCTTCTACCTAGAGGAGAAACGAGGAACTACGTGCAAGTCTTCAACTAATAAGTACCAAACCTAGATTTTATCATTTTACTGTAATGGGCTCAAGTAACCCCTTATAGGGTCCAAGTAACCCGACTTTACGGTACTTGGTTCGACAAATATCGTACGCTAGGTCTCCTGGGCGACTAAGACAATACTTTAGCGACTAGTTTTTTCGGAACAAAGATCTTTCAGAAGCCATGTTGCGTGAAATTTTCCTATAAACAATGTGAAATAATTTATCCGGTACCTGTTTCTTTTTGGTTCCCGAGATTTTACAATTTCTACCTGTCCGTGTTTGACAAATTCTGTAAGAAATATAAGAATCATTAAATAAAATATAAAAACCAGGAAGGATTGCACTTTGTTACTTTTACCCAGTGACGGACTGGCTATGTGGGAATTTGGGAAAATGCCAGAAGGGCCGGTCCTTTCCTAGGCCAAAAAGGGCCGGCCCACATAAACCAGACTTTTTTTTATTAAAAAAAAAAGCAATTTCCGAAAAACTATCAAATACAAGGCAGCCAAGACGGGCGGCTGGAGCAAAATTTCTAGAGTTCGACTGCAGAAAGGGAGCGGGCCATCTATATCTAATGTTTGAAGAAAGGGCCGCCAAAGCAAAAAAAAAAAAAAAACGAGCTGATGAACTTAAACGCCAGTATATCAACAATCTACTGTAGACATACTTCTGAATGACCAACAGTTTAGGTCAATTGTCTGTCAGATGATTATCATTAGAAGGGTTCGTAGCCATCATGTGCGTGGTTCTCTTTTGTGCCTAGTTAGCAAAAAGGATACGAAGTCTTGTGCCATCTCTTGCCACCTGCTGACCCCGGGTGTAATGAATGTAATAAAGACGTTCGTCAGGGAAGACACAGTCCTTCATCGTTCAGACGCCCTTCTTGGGGTAAACACTTGACGACATATTTACATTTTTAATTTTTTTGATAAAAATATTATTATAAAAATCCCTTCAAAATGGGGAAAAAAACGTGGGCCTCTGGAATAGCTTTAAATAGATAAGAAGTTAAAATACAGTCAGCAGGGTTTAAAATTTTATATTGAATAATAAGAGTAAATTTTTAGAGCTATCAGTTTGAAAAATTGCAGATCCTCTAAACGTATCAAAATATAACCTACAATACAATTGCGGTTTTTAATCTTTTTTTTTTTTTAATTTCAAAATATTTTTCGGTTTTATCCCCCACATCTCTTTGCCCCTATATCATCTAGGGTCTTCCAAAACTGCTTGTTTAGAGCTAAAATTTTGAAAACGAATTTTCGAGAGAGTGTCTCCGATCCCATTCTTCCATCATAATCGGAGATGATTAGATTTTCGTTTTTAAGATTTCAATTTCGAAAAAGTTCTCTCCCTGGAACCTCGTTTAGATTACCAAAGATTGTCAAAATTGCATTTTGAAGAAGATTAATTCGAAAATTTTCCTCGAATCCTCGTCCCCTGAATTTTACCAAAGTTCGTCTAAAACTGCATCTTTCGAGCTACAATTTAAAAAAAATTCCCGGGGGAGGACCTCCTTTTCTATACTATTAATTGATGTATAACAGATGCCCTTTAAAAATTTCGATTAGGAAATCGGAAGGTTGAGTACCCCCCCTCAAATTTCATTTTCCCCCCAACATTTTCGAAGATTAGTTTTAAAATACATTTTTTAAAACTACAAAATTCGATCTGAGTAATAAATACACTCGCGATTAAACTTATATTAAATTGCATTCTGCTACTGCCCTCAGTGTGGTCTCAGTAAAAAAATTTCAAAATTTTTTGGGTATAATAATTTGGAGAAGTTCATGATTTTAGTTCACCGGCAGACACTCCTCCCCCCCCCCCCCCACCAGGGCTGCATCTGAAAAATATGCCAGGGCTGAATTTTCATCCCAGTCCGTCCTCGTACAATTTAGTTTTGTTGCTGCAGTAATTTATTTTTTACAAAATCATATATTTGTTGATTCAGGAAACGTTATTTCTAATGCACTTACATGGCGCTAACATTTTTTAAGTTATTAAATAAATTATGTATTGTATATTTCCTGTAATAAGCTTACAACGAAGTCATGTGGCTCCCAACTAAGTTTTTTTAGGTCAGAATTTCGCATTGGGAAATAAACATCCTTTCTGCCCAACATTTGTTTTGTATTTTCAAATTACACCGTCTTCCCTATTCAATGTGTGTTTTCTTAATCCAACTCTAAAAAAACCTACAAAATACCACACATAATTTGTGCATCGTATTTTCGAGAATTTTTGGATACCATAGAAGTTTTCCAAACATGCATTTTGTTTTATTTTTTGCTCTTGTCCTAGAAAATAAAACAGCTACTTCTCTCCTTCTTCAACACCAAGCAAAACTAGTTGTTGAAACCATTTGAATCTCGCCTATCCCATGGTCAATAACTGTCTCAATTATGAAATATAATTTTTCTTCATAACACATTACTGAAAAATGAGGTGTAAATGACTTGCCCTCTAATCGTAAATTATAACCCCAGTCTGTTTCAAATGAAATTATCCTCATTTAGCTTCGTAGGAGGCGTTGCAGCAAATTGCCCCATTTCCACACATTTGGTGATTGCCGCGTTTTGAAACCCCATTGTTCACGCAGTCACAGTGTGGACTTATTACTATGGGAACGTTCTTTTCGCCTTGACCGTTGGCTAGAGATTTTTCATCAACGCATGCCATAATCCAGAGATGAACTTTTTTGGCATTGTCTTTTAGAAAAGTTATTGTTGAAGTACATTTTGTTGCACTGTTTACATGGTCGAACATGTAAAAAACTGTTTAATTTTGTGGCAGATACATTTAATTTTTTCTTGTATGTCTAGCTCATAGAGAGTTGGCTAATATCATAGGAAAAAAGTTCTTTGTCTTAGGCTTTCCAACTTGGTAAAAAAATTCTAGTTTTTCGTTAGTGTACTTTAAAGAAGTCAACAAAGGATTATTTTTCGCATTCTGTACTTGGTCTAGTTTTGTATTCAGGTTTTACATTTTATGATGCTCTTAATAATTTTCCATGACATTAATTTCCTTTATCCAAGTAGTCATTTGTAATAAAATCAAATTACTCGATAACTCGAAGTCCCAGAAGACCAGCTAAAAGTTTCGAGTTATTCATAGTTTGAGTTATAGGAAGTTTCACAGTACCCTATTAATGCTTCGAGATAAAGGAATGTTCGAGTAATAAGGCTTCGAGTTAAGGAGACTCCATTGTTAGTTGGTTTCCCAACAGCTCTTCTCTGCGTTCACAAGAAAGATAGACTAGATGTGAGTAAAGAAATGCGCCATTTGGCGACGTCAATCTCGTGTTTGGCCTGTACAAAAATAAAATGGTGTTAAGTACACAGTGATTGCGAATAGTATTGATTAACTTTTTTCAAAAAAATCCCGAGAAAACCCCCCAAAAATGGTACTGACAAAGTGTTTGTTTTAGGTGCATTATTTCTCGAACCGAGTATAAAATCATAAGTCAACCCAGTACACTAACAAACAAATCAACTGAAACAACTGACCAACTAAATAAAACAAATCTAGAAACAGTTTATATGCTCTTGATGGTTTTCATTTAATCATTTAAATCATGTGTTTTTTTAGATTAACTGCAATGCTTTTAATGCAGATTATAAAAATGCAGATTTTGACGTTGTCTTACAACATTAGAAATTTAGGCAAAAATTTGTTCTTGCTTTTTTTTTTGAAAGTTTTTTCAACTATCTGTCTGACTTACATACGAAATGCAAGTACACGTTTATTGGACAAATGTTTTGTTTTGAAATTCTCCAAATGTCAAAATGACATCATTAGGCATAAGACTAGCCACGCCTTTTCCTTAATTTCCAACTTCAATTTTTATTTCTGGTTCTTAAAATTAGAGTTTTTACAACGGTTAATGTTATCAAAGAGTCAAATATATTTTTATTGATTCGAATCATTATAATGTGTCAAAGATTTTCCTTCTTATCAAGGAAAAAAAGTTCTTAGAATTCCCTCTTGGAACGTAAACATTAATTTTTTAATTACCGGAATCCTTCAAGGTGTCGACTGTCTTGACTAACTTCCTCTGTGTTCTCTCTCATTTACGCTGATCACCAATAAGCGTCTGTCTTCAGCCTTCCAGTCGTCTGCCCACACGTTCCAATGCGTCTTGTAGGTGGCATTCGAAGGTCTGTGTGGTAGGGTGGTCCGTGAGGTCCCCACGCGCTTCCTTCCTACTGTCGTGCCCGTTTTGGAAGGTTTTGGCTCTGTGGTTGTGTCCCGTGATGAAAGGTATTGGAACGGGGTCTTAATTTTATTCACATGATGGCGCCTACGTCTCTTTGATTTGGCCTCGATTCGACATTAGACGTAGCAATCCAAAGCGGACGTAAGCTGCTGTCGTGGAGTGCGGAGAGGGTGTCCTTTATTGTTCGCAGTATTTTGCAAATCGACCCCCTTAATGTTGATTAAAAAAATAAAATCTGATTGTAAGATGGTGTGCTACAATTACTTTCCTTTTGAAAAGAGCGGGGATTCTGGGTGCCAATTTCGGTGATTTTTTTTTTTTTTTTTTTTTTTTTTTTGTCATGACTTTTAGACAGAAGCGGTTTTATCACATGCCAAACCTTTCTCACGCGTTTTCATTTCTTTATTTCTTTTCTTTTTTTTACTAATAATAAGAAACTGGACTAATATCACGAAGTATACTGCCGTACTAAGCGCAAATGGGGTATCTGTAGTCGAGCTCAAACTGAGATAAAACTCTTTATTAAAGTTTTGCGCCACCATGTATTTGATTCAGATGAAACTTTTTCAGAATTTCTTAAAGATATTTCCCGTTCTCAAATGACCATATACTATTGTATTTAGGTAAAATACGTCACAAAGAGCTACCTGGTGGCGATAACTCATTTTTGTTAAAAAGTGCAGACACGACTTTTGTGCTTAGCACGGCAATATATCCAAAATCGATATATTTTCCGCTTTCTGTGATTTATTCATTACATTCATCAGGATATAGATTTTCTGCATTATTTTATTGTTATTATTTTATTTTATTGAAATTATTATGTATATTATTTTATTTATTTATTTATTTATTTTGAGAACCGATAGTTAATTATTTCACGATTCTGCAGCAACTACGCCCTGCAGAAAATTTCTAGTTTTTACATTGTAACTACTACAACAATAACCTAAAAATAAACAATTTAGCGCGTAGAAATAATCATCAAACCAGGGACAGACCATGGGACAGATGTCTGCCCAGAGTCCAAAATTTCTTTTAAAAGCAACCGAATGCGAATAGTTCACAACATTTTTTTTTTATTCTTGAGACATCTGTTAAACAAAAAAAATTTCATTATTGTTAAAAAAATATGCTAATTTTATTTTGAAAGTATTGTGCACTAGTTTTTAACACATCTTCACGTCTACATTCATATCTGTCTTTTACTTTTATTCAAGCGTACTTCTTAACTGAGGGCTAATTGTAGGTGATTTCATTAATTATCCAAAATTATTTTGATTTGAATAATTAGCTAGTCAAATTTTGGAAAAGCTGTTGCATTTTGGATGGACCAACTACAGAGCCTGGATTAACGCACGGTCCTATAGGTCTGTAGACCTGGGCATCACAATTTTAGGGGCACCAAAATGGTGAAAAAAATTTCATGATCCCGACTTTTGGAAACAACTAATTTGGAAATGTAAGAATTTTCTTGTGAGAGGGCACCAAAATTTTATCAAGGACTGGGCATCACGTAGGCTTGATCGGGCCCTGACCAGCAAGATACATATTTCCCACCCATTTACACAAGATTTACTGAAGGAATTGCTACATAACTTGCCGTACGTGCTTTTTACATCACCTTTTAATAGGTTTGTGCGTTCAGAATTCCCATTCTTTGCCGAAAAGCATATGGTGAAAATAAATAATTTTTTCTATTTTTTTACACATTAAGTTTCAATAATAAGAACACTAGTAATTTAATATCATTCATTTGCAAAAGTACTAAATGGGGCAGCTTTCATACAAAATTTAATAGTCTTTGGAGACCATTCTTTCAAAATGGACATGTATAGCTACAATTAAATCTCAAAATATTTTTTTAATAATTAGAAAAGGCGAAAATTGATAGAAAAAGTGCTCGTAAAAAATTATTGACAAAAAATTTTTTTGAGTTATAGTTTGAGTACTGTGACAATCATATTATTCTCCAAGGACGTTTTTGACAGAAAGAGATGTTTTCAGTAGCGTTTCTTGTGCCAAAAGAGTGATTTGAACATGTCGAATAAGATAGGAAATCACAGTAAAACATGGAATGCGTGCAAGCAAAAATTGTTTCTTGAGAAAGTAAATTGAAGTTTGTAGGGGTATGTGTCTTCTGATGTAGTTATCACTAAAAGTGCTACTGTTCGTATTTCGCAGTACTTCGGTTTAAAAAGTTCATGAAAATATCTATTCAAATAATTACATCATTTAAGTAAAATTTAAAACCAAGCTTTAAAGAATATCAGAAAAACTCCTTCCCTCTGTGTGTCAATATCTTAAACGAATTTTATCCTAGAGAAAAAAGGCTCGCGCTGCACTTATTTCTCCAGTGCGAATGATTCCTATTGGACATTGAACAAGTTTTAAAATCATGCAGTAAAGTGTAACAGCACCTATCAGGGCTACTAGCCTAGCCTTCTAGCTTTACTCTCGCCCAAAGCAGAGAAGAAGTTCGCCTGCCATTTGTACTATCTCCAATTTTTAAATTTTGACTCTTAATCCCATTTGCTTTTCACCAACTCAAATTTAATCTGTTACAGCTGCTTTCGCACAATATCTTACGAAATATTGGTTGGAGATGTTTCGTTAATGTACAGAATGAAAGATATTTTCCTTCATGAACAATTCCATGGTAACACTTGTATCAGTTTTTCACATAGCAACTTACAAAGACTAGAAATATGTGAAATTCTCGTTTTATTTCATTAATTTTATGAAGAACACGACCTTTAGTTCCATGAAATGCAGCTATATTTTGAAGATTTCCAGAAAAAATACCATCTGCCAGAGGAAATAGGAGCCGAAATACCATCAATATAAATACTGTTTCATGAAATCTTCAAATTTTAACTGTATTTTATTGAAGTAGAATCCATGTTCTTCAAAAATTTATGCAGCGAAACAAGGACCTAACATATTTGTAGTCTCTGCAGGCTGTTATGTGTAGTAATCGATGATTTTTTTTCTTCAAAATGGAATTGCCCTCATGTATTTCAATGCAAAACACAGAAACGAAAGAAGTAAAGCTGTTCTTTCTTCGGGAATGTGCCATTGAAAGGGGATGGATAGTGGATATTTTTATTGGTATTTTCCTTTCAAGAGCTCTTGGGCCTCCAAAAGGGGAGAAGGCTTTCGTATTTGAATCGTAGCCTTGCCTCTTTTGCACAAAACACTTCAACTGAGTGAAATAGGACAACGTGTATAAAAGTACAAATAAACACATTTAAAATGAGTTAAAAACTCATCAAATAGCTGTTTTGAGTCTGTAAAATGCAAGCTTCTTCATCAGTGCATGGAAATGAATAATAGTTCACATTCCAAAACCAACAGTCAAGTGAACGAGAAATAAGAGATTGAACAAAAGTAAATACAACCCAAGGAACGTATTCACAAATGAAGAGGCTTGTATTTTATAGCCCCGAAGCAGATGTTTGTTGAGTTGTTAACTCATTTTAACCCTTTATGTCCCGGTACAGGACAAATTTTATCCCCCTCTTCCCCGCATGTGACATTTCCGCCGCGACGTCTATTCCCCCTCTGACTGGCACAGGACAAATCCGCCGCGCCTTTTTCAAGGGTTAGAAAGCGGTTACTGGCTTAAAGCTTCCATTCTTGGCAGCACAACGTGTTTCGGCGACCAACAGCAAATCTAAACCAACGAAATAAATTCCCGGGCTACTTGTGAAGTACAGTATGCTGCATAAATCAATTTAAAATTCGCCAATTTTCCTTCGCCAAGTATTGCAACCTACTAGCTCAATCGGCGGAGTTGTCCTGTCGTACGAAGAAAGTCATATAGGATTCAAAATACTAAATTAATATAAGCGGGACTTCTGAGTTCCGTCGGGGCATAAAAGGTCAACTGTGTTTACTTGTACCTTTATACACGTTGTCCCGCTTTATTTATTTCACAGTACAAAGTTTTGACTGCTTTTTTGCAAAGAATTCAACTATTATGTTTTGTGATTGCTTCTCTTTCTCTAAATCGATGGTAATGATGAATCTCTCTCCCTTGCGCAGTTGGTGGCCACCCTGGGCATGATCGTCTTCAACGTGCTCGATTTCCGGCTGCCCCTGGACGAGGAACGGAAGCTGAGCCGGCCCCTGGAGCAGCTGATCGAGCGGATGACCTCCTCCTACCCCCGCGGGGGTGAGGAGGGCGGGGGCGAGGAGGAGGACGCCGCCTCCCAGAACGCGGACGAGGGCATCGAGCAGGACTCGGGGGAGGACGACGAGCGGATCATCGAGGAGGAGGACGGCAAGCTACGGAAGGGCTTCTCTCTCCACCACGTCATGGAGGTGAGTGCTATAGCTCGACCGCGGAGAGGTGGCGCTTGACCTTGAGGCGAAAGAGAGCCGCTTCACTTTAAAATAGGTATAAATAGCGAGAAAAAAATCTTTTATGAACTTAATTTATTGAAGTTTTTACCTCCTGCTTAATCTCTCTGATGCTACCTATAATAATGCCCGTTTCTGCTTCAAGGTCAGCCGCCATTTCTCCGTAGACAAGCTTTTGTTGCAAATGCTGGAAACTTTCGGTTGTGAAGGGGTTTTTTTAGCAGACATTCTTTTTAGAGAAATATCAAAATCTATGCTGTGTTCGCGAAAAAGATGGACTAGATGTAAATGAAAAAATACTCCATTTGGTGGTGTCAACCATGGCACATCAGAGCCAAAGCGGCAAATCTTGTGGCATCCCTTTCGCTTTTATATTTGTCTATATGTTGGCTAAACAGAATCCAGTTCCCTTGCCAGTCTAAAACATAGAGAAACAATGAAACTTGAGAGAGTTTGGAATTTTCTTTGACTGTATGCGTGAAAGCAGCTTTGACCACTACCGCTTGGCGAGTGGAACAGTTTAATTTTCGGCCAAGTACGTAAACCTAATTAAGTATGTACTTAAAGTTTACAGTGAAGTAACGACGGAGTCGCCAAATATAGAACCCCGACTCCCTTATTTAACCCCTACTTTCCCCTTGTGTTAACATCCGATTTCTTCCTTGTGGATAAAGAAGTACGCTCTTTACTGTTTATATTATGGGTGCACCGATAAGCAAATTAGCCTATTACCGATTAATCGGTTGTTGATAATCGGCTGAGGCGATTAATGATAAGAATGATTTTTTTTAATTCTACAATTTCACAATCACTGTTTTTTCTCTCTTTTACAATTCCGAATTTAGAAATAATAAGTGATTTATTTCTGAGAGAAGATTTATTTTTCCATTTTCCTAATTTTTACAAAATAGTTTCAATATTTTATCAAATTTCTTAGAACCAATTTTCATATTATTGTCAATAATATTACATTAACACATTGTTAATTATTTTAATTAGACATAAAAATTCAAAAAAAAGGGAGGGTCTGTGGTGAGCACTCCAATTTAGGTGTACTTTTAATTTAGAATTTTAATAATCAGTAGCAATTTAATTCAAGACGTTTATTCTTTGTGAAAATTAGAGGTTATCTAAAAGCACTGTGCTAAAGAGAAAACTATCGCCACATGAAAAATGTTGCAACATTGTCTATGTATAAATTTATTCAAAGTAGGAAAATCATTTTTTAAAAACTTTATATCAACTATGAGGATTATTATTACTGTCAATAAAATCATTCATCATAGTTTCTTCGTGAAGGTACACTTTAAAGAATAATATTTAAAAAATATTTTTTCAGCCGATTAATCGGCAAAGTGGCAGATTAATCGGTGCATCCCTAGTTTATATCAACTCTATATTCGTATATCAGTCTGGAAGTTACTTTTATCTCTCAACCCGAATAATTGGCGGTTGAAAATTTAAGAGTTTCCAAAAGTTTATAATCACTTATTTTGTGGCGTAAAATTTTCAAAACCGTCTATCCTACTATTCAAAACCTTCATTTAATCGCTTAGGGCCCTGCTTCACATTGATGTAAAGCAGAAAAATAAAGCAGAAACGTAAAATGGATTACATAGTGTTCCTATGGAAAGTACCCGGATTTTCGGTTTCTGACTTCGGTAGGAACACCATTGAATCCATTTTACGCTTCTGCCTAATTTTGCTGCTTTACGTCGATGTGGAGCATGGCCCTTAGTCTACGATTCAAAACCTCCAGAATCGCTTAGCATACTATTTTATTAAATTTTCTATTACTTATGGTATTAAAAAGTTTGATTTAATTTAACAAAAATGCAGCATTGTGTCATATGTCGGAAAATAATGAAGTAAAATACTAAATAAAAAATAATTCCGTAAGTTAATGCAGTCGAACCTTCTTATTGTTTGTTGTGCTTTGTTTGTGATATTAAACGAACTACGGTTAAAACGAATCGGTTTTAAAGGTCCTTTGAAGATCGTTTTAACAAGGTTTGACTGTATTTTTAGCTGTTGGCAAGTACGTTGCTTTATTTTAATTATATTCACTTAATGTCATTTTATTAGATAAATATATGATCATTATGAATGAAATAGTAATAGTAAGAATTGAAAACCTTTAAACTGAATAATGCCATTATTTACAGTATTCAGTTTTAGTAAGCTGGTTAATTCCAAGGGGTAAAATTTCAAAACAAAATAATCTATAGCAACTTTTTACAATGTCAGTTGCTTCATGAAGCATTGTTTGTTTATAAACTATTTTAAGGATTTCAGGAATTGCCACGGTTTTTGCACGCGAAAGTAATTTAGAGAGAAAAAATAAATTTTAGCAAACATAGGAAAAGCTTTTGTTAAACGTGGGAACGGCAGCTCAAGTTCTTCACAAAAAATATTCGGTTACGAGTGTTAGATTAAACATTGAATAAAAGACGTTTTCTGAATCTGTGGCATTCTAGTTTTCCAGCCTACTGCTCCCCTTCCAAGTATGCATGATTAAGGTTTACTCAGCAAAATAAAACTGTTTGCTTTTAACTTCTGAAATCCCATCGATAAAGATAGTGTTCATTACTTCGCTTCAGTTCGACGAACACCTAAATGATGATGATTTTCTCCTGTGAAATGCACGGATCGTTTTCCGTTTACTTTGTTCCGCTGCCTTTGATTAAGGGCCTATTTTCGTTCATACTATTCATTTAGGATTTAAATAGAAGCCTGCTTTAAATAATAAGCTTCAGTTTGTTGTATGCTGGGAAGAGGCAAACACAGAATTAGTGCAATTGCCACAGTTCCGCTTCATCTGATTAAAAAAAAGGCTGAAATAAGCAGGTCCTTTATATTATATTATAGCTATCAATAACAGCTGTTGAGTCTTGATAATTGAAGGGCTTGGAGGATGAAGGGGCTACGTTACATTTTAAGAAAGGAACGCTCTGGACAATAAAAAGCAATGGATTCAGGTAAGCAAATAAAACTTGGTGCATCGAAAACTAGATGTCATTAGGCCAATTTCATACGCACACTAGCGACAAAACCAGAAAACAAAAAAGCTGCAACAATAAAACTTTGAACTTTAATGACTCGCAATTTCTGTTTTGTCACATAACCCCTTCATCTCCCAAGCTCTGCAATTTAACTTGTTAGTATGGAAAATACTGAACAGTACCTTTAAAAAAAAAGGACAATGAAAAAAAAGTGCTATCTAAACGAAATTTGGTTAGACCCTAGAGCCGCTATATAGACCTATATAGTCCATATAGGGGCCTTAGTTAGACCTATATGTTTTGATTGAACTGAATTTCAGTAAAAGACTTATAAATCATACTTTACATATCAAAGCATTTTCAAAGTAAGCAACCATACCAATTAAATGACGCGAAAAAATGATCAAACAAAAAACTAGGCTCACTTTAGTGTTTTTCATTTTCTTAATATTACTTCTTTTGCAAAATATTCAACTGCTGATCATTTTCGACTGAACATTTTTCTAAATTAAAAAGTGTTTGAATGACAAAATATGATTATTAACGTACGTTGTAGGTAATAGACATTTTCCTGCAGGTTTGCGCAAGAAATTTAGTGTGCCCCGAGCAAGCAGATTCCCATTACAAAGCCGTCTGTCGAGCTCTCGTGGCCGAAGTTCTAGAGCTTACTACATTTCTGGAAAATATCACTAATAGAACACAGGTATGTGTCGTTTCATTATTCAGGTGTCTACATTACACTGAAGTGACAAAAGTCATGGGATAGCAATATGCAAATTTTCAGATGGCAGTAGCATCGCATAGAACAGGTATAAATGCGCAGTGCTTTTACAGAGCTTTCATTTCTGTTCAAGTTATTCATGTGAAGAGGTTTTAACGTGATGATGACCGCACGACGTGAATTAACAGACTTTGAACGCGGAATGTTAGTTGGAGCTAGACGCATGGGTCATGCCATTTCGGAAATCGTTAGAGAATTCAACATTCCCAGATCCACTGTGTCAAGAGTGTGCCGAGAGTATGAAATTTCAGGCATAACATCCCACCATGGACAGCGCAGTGGTCGACCGCCTGCACTTAAAGATCGAGACCGGCGACGTCTGCAAAGAGTCGTAAATTCTAACAGACAAGCAACACTGCGTCAAATCACCGTAGAAATCAATGTGGGACGTACAATGGACGTGTCTGCTAGAACTGTGCGGAGAAATTTGGATTTCTTGGGCTATTCCAGCAGAAGACCGACTCGAGTGCCTTTACTGACAGAACGACATCGCTTGCAGCGACTCTCGTGGGCACGTGAGCATATCGGTTGGTCCCTAGATGAATGGAAAACCGTGGCCTGGTCCGATGAGTCACGATTTCAGCTGGTAAGAGCCGATGGTAGGGTTCGAGTGTGGCGCAGACCCCACGAAGCCATGGACCCAAACTGTCAGCAAGGCACTGTTCAAGCTGGTGGTGGCTCCGTAATGGTGTGGGCTGTTTTTTCATGGCATGGACTTGGTCCTCTAGTGCGACTGGACCGAACATTGACTGGAAATGCTTATGTGCAGCTACTTGGAGATCACTTGCAGCCATTCATGGACTTCATGTACTCAAACAACGATGGGATTTTTATGGATGACAATGCGCCATGTCACCGGGCCACAACTGTTCGCAATTGGTTTGAAGAAAATTCTGGACAATTCCAACGAATGATTTGGCCACCTAGATCGCCCGACATGAATCCCATTGAGCATTTATGGGACACCATCGAGAGGTCTGTTCGTGCCCAAAATCCTGCCCCATCAACGCTTTCACAATTATGGACGTCTATCGAGACAGCATGGCTCAATATTCCTGCAGAAGACTTCCAACGACTTGTTGAGTCCATGCCACGTCGAGTTGTTGCACTTCGCCGGGCAAAAGGAGGGCCGACACGATATTAAGAGGTATCCCATGACTTTTGTCACTTCAGTGTATATTGAATGCTATTTGATTTTCTCTTTGTGCTTGATTAAATTTTATAATGCGGCAAACATAAGATTGTTTTTTTCATAAGATCATGCAATATAATACTAAATTATTGATTGAAAAAGAAGCAAAGTCATCCAAAATATTTTCATTACGAAAGATATGCAAGACACTAAATTGAACAGTGTCGCCACCTTCCACCGCATAAAGCAGGTGGAGAAAGACAAATTGAAAACGAATATACTATACAATAATACAGCGTTATTTGGAACTCTTGGGCAAAGCTTCAAATGAGAAGAATCAATTTAAATAAAAGAATTTCGCTGTACAATATACGTGCTTAATGTAAGTAGAAAACTGTTGGAAAGCGCTGCATTAAATTGTACAAAGCGCAGGGCCGGTAAGAGAACCAAGCGACAAAAGCAGCCGCTTGGGGCGCCGCCGAACGAGGCTGGGCGACAAGCGCAGCCAAACAGAAAAAGGGGGGGGGGGAAAAAGAAGAAACGAAATTATTTAAAGTGAAATAAAAAAAATTCGAAACAATTTCACACACCTCCAGATTTTGAGGCACCCGACTGAATATTGCGAAGTTAACCACAAAAATTGGCTTTATTACTACTTGTTTATGAGGATGCTTGTGATGTTTAATGACTATTTTGAAATAAGAAATTCCCTTAGTTAAAAACAAGCTGTTTTTACCAAATCTCTTTTTCAAGTTTCAGATCCATTATTACATTTTGGCTGCTTTTCGCCAACCTTTGTTATCAAAAATTTCTTTAGCTCTTGTTAATAAAATCAATTGCTGGAATTTTGGGTGACTCCCTTTGAGAATCTCTTTTCCTTTGTTCTCATCAAATTCTCTCTCTGAAACCGAAGCCTGCATATCCCTCCCACATTTCGTGGGAATGAATTTTTGCTTTTTGTAAACACTTGCACTTTGAAACACCGCTTCAAATAATTGCTTTCGGGTCAAGAATAGCTGAAACGGCATTTTATCGTATGGTGGAGGAAAACAAAATAATGAGCAACTTAACGCTCCCCTTTGATTAAAAAAAATTTAAAAAAAAAATGCGGAGATGAAAATGGACCGTTTCCCCACACCAGGTGGCTCAAAATTTTAAAAATATGATTGAAAAAGAACAATTCAGTACAAAACTTATGTTTTGGTCTTTCTTCAGAATGAAATAAAAAGTTTTTATTTTATTTATTTATTTATTTATTTTTGAAAAGACGTCTTTTATGAGAAAAACAAAGAACTCATAATATATATACATGCATTAATAAGCATATGAAAAAGTAGGGACTCTCTCGGAAAATCCAAACTCCGCTATATATTAAACCCTCTATTTGTATATGCCTTTAATGACGTCATTAGAATGTATAATCTTGCCTGTGCCTATACGTCTACAAAATTCATAAAGAATTTGGCAACAATCTTCAAAAACAAACATGGCGGCTTACATCACTAGTTTTTCAAATGTAAACAATGTCCCATACCAACAACTGAATTTCGGTATAGGATTTTACCGGGCAATGGAAATGGAATTATGATAGTTCTATGTTTACAGTATTTACAGATGATATCTACAAAAATATCTGAAGCCTCGATAGAAGTAATTAATTGCCGGGAAATGCATTTATATCGTTCAAGTTTTCCAAATCACAAGTTCAAAACATAACATCAGTTGATAGGTATTAGAATCTAGGGATCCTCACTACTGAGTGTGAAGTATGTTGGAATCAAATTGTTTTAATTTTTCATGTGGAATCATATTTTCTTTATAGTTTTTTTAATCCTGTGACTCAATCAAGCCCATCATTTCGTGGGATCAAAAAAATAGAATTCCTTTCCCCTTTCTTTGAGAAATTAATGTATTTGAACAAAAGAAAAGGACATAAATTTTGTTGTTTTTGATGTAAGGTGTATTGAGTAAATAAGATATTTATATCCCCCCCCCCTCTCCATCCCTGCCCTGGAAAAATTTGAAATAATGCTCCTGGTCTCAAAATTGTTTGTATTTCTTTGTAAAAATTCCATGTATCTCTGTTGCTATTGTAGTCCAGTAAGTAAGTCATTAGTGGGACAAATCTTTACAACTTATCTTATAACAATGCTTCTACAACTTAAAAAGAAATTTTGTTTTTTGTGAAATCATTATTGAAATTTGACATTCAACTGCAAATGATACTGTATTTATTTGTGCTTAAACTAAAACATATTGCTCTTTTCTCTCTCTCTCTCATTTTGTATTCTTGTGTTCAGCTCTTCTCATAATCTTTTGTTTAATGGTCAAAATTATAATTTTTCACAATTATATTAGAAATTATTTTTTTAATTACAAGTCAAAAAAAAAAGCATAATTTATGACTTAGATTATGGTTTTGCTCTTCAACTGACAGTAGACCCATCATTTCACTTTTCCACGAAGGGATTAGCACTTGCATGTCTCTCCTTATCTTTAATAGTTCACCCTACAGAGCAGAGCATATTGAGCAAAAATGCAAATTTATTTTTGTGGATAAATCTTTTTTATCTATTGCATCATTGGTCATGACATAAAACACATGATAATAAGAAATAAGGATAATAATTAGAAACAGTAATCCAATGCACATTATAAAAGGGAGAAACAATCTGCTAATTAGAGTCAGTGGCTGATTTAAAAGTTTGGGAGCCCTACACTATGCATTTTTGGGAACCTCTTTATCAATCACAGATCTTAGTAAAATATTTATTAAGTGTATTTTTGCATCGTTTTTGGAGACCATATGGTCATGAGGGTGCTTTGCAATTGCAACATTTGTGACTTGGTAAATTTGCCCTTGAAATTGCTGGCATTTCTGCTTTTTTTTCTTTAATGAGGCAAGTCTACTTGCGTACTCTAGCCCATTCTGACTATGATCCAATAAATATGGTTTATGAGAGTTATTGAGAACCATTTTGTTTATATTTAGAGTATTGCTTTTATTGCTACTGCAAATTTCATTTTCAGGTTCTACCATCATCTGATGATGAGACAGAACACAAAACGCTAGCAAAACTTGGCATTCAGGATTGGGTATGTCTACCTTTTTCCACTTTGTAAAGTATCATTAGTAATATTCTTTTTCATTAAATATTTTTCCAATTTGTAAATCATTTTGTTCTTTAAAAGTCTGGAATATCACTTGGAATTTACTTCTTCTAAACTAATTTTTATGCTGTTACTTTGTAGGCAAGATTATGGATGCAAGTCATTCACCAGTTGAGGCAGGGTGTGAAGCTCAAAAAGGTGGATCCAACGCACTTTCACCACCCATACGAATTCGAACTCACCCCCTATGAGATGCTCCTGGACGACATACGATCAAGGCGGTATAAGCTTCGGCAAGTCATGGTATGTGTCTAGAGCCTCAATTATTAGAGTTCATCTTTATATATCACTTGTTACACCTTGTAGTAGAAATCATGATTAATATGCAATATTTATTTGTAAAGATCATGATATCTGATATTTTTGATATTAACCTACTTTTAGGACTAAGATATTTGCATTATTAAAATATTATTTTTCATCTGATTAACATTTGATTCATTTGTTATCAAAAATGTTAGTTTTTAAAAATTTATTTAAAAAAAGAAGTTAATATATTATAATATATATATATATATATATATATATATATATATATATATATATATATATATATATATATATATATATTATATATATATATATATATATATATATATATATATATAAAAATTAATGTACATATAATATTTGTTTGTATGTTTGTTCCTTATACAAATCCACAATTTTTTGTCAGATTTTCATCAAACTTTGCACAGATGTTGCTCGATGCACTAGAATTCACATAGGCTGGGTTTTGAAATTTTAAAACTATCCAAAAGGCTCAAAAAAAAAATTTTTTTTTGTCACAAAATGGCCATTTTCTTTCAATTTTGAATATATACAGTAATAGAGATAAGCCTTTAAGCATACAAATTGATAAAATTTAACACATTTAACTATGAGTATTTTCTAACGAAGATTATGATTAACAATAAATTATCAACTTAAGTCTCACCTATTTAATTTTAGCATGAAATTAGTTAAACATAATGCAATACTGGGCAACGCCGGGTAATAAGCTAGTTTATTATAAAACAGTATATTGCTGTGCCAGTAATATAATGTAATAGTTACCTAGTTTTTTATTTATGTATGTATTAAATTATTTGAAATGTTACAATTTTGAAGAATTAAATATATTTAGCTAAAAATCAAAAGCCCATCAGAAAAAAAGGCAAAATTTTTGATTTTGTACCAGCTTATGCATTATTTTTATTTATGAACTATGCTATTTTGTAAATGTAGCTAACATAGTGCAAACTAAGCAAAACTCAGCTTGCTAAAGCATCTCAATTAAGATGAATATAAATTGGAAGTAAAAAATTGTATTTTATATTCCACTAAATCGTAACATTTCACATGTGATTTTTAAAAAATTATGTTATACCATTTTAAATGTGTAATTTTTTGGGTGAAGCATTATTTTTAAGCTAATATTTCTAAAATTCTATTTGTTGAAAATATTGAATATACTGTCGGCCCCGCCTAATCGAATACCGTCGGTTCCAAGAAATTTTATTCGATTAAGCGGGGAACATTTTTTTACCTTTCCATTTTGACAATTTTAGTCTCAAAACGTAGTAATAACGAAGAAATAGCTATATAAAGGAAATAATGTTATTGGTAAAAAGATTTTAAAATAAGAAAAGTAAACAACAAAATCTCTACTAATAATAAAGCTGAAGTTTTGTCTTTCTTTCTGTCTGTCTGTCTGTTACGCACGTAGCGCTAAAACCGTTCGGTCGATTTTCATGCCACTTGGCACAAAATTAGTTTGTAGCATGCAGTTTTGCATCTCGAAGCGATTTTTCGAAAATTCCATTTCGTTCTTTTTCTATTCGAATTCTTAGCGGAAATTCGATAAAATAGGGAAGAAATATTTCCTACACATTTTCAAGTCTTATGTCATTCAAAAGTTTGAAATTTTCTGCACAAAATGATGTCAGTTTGAAGTTTTTACGAGCATTAGAAGAGCTGTAATAATTGTTCTTAGAATCCCGGAAATTCAAGGCTTACCTGCAGCAAAGCAAGCCAAACGATTCTAAAATGGTTCAGCTCGAGAATAAAATTTGTTTGAAAAGAGAGATGAAATGAATTATTTTATCAATGGAAATCAACCTTTCATGTTGTTACCATGGTTACGTTTTTATTTCTTTTATTTGTTTCGTTCTTTTTCCCTTAATAATTTTAAAAATGTATTTATTTTGAAGCAATTCAAATTCCAAGCCTTATTAAAATTAGTCAAATGAAATGTAATAAAACCGTGATAAGATGGAACCTGTCAATCAAATGAGAAATCGAGTCCTTTCTTTAAAATAGGTAGAGAAGGAAGAAACTGACGCGTACAATTTTTCTGAGTTTAGAGATATTTTGGCGATCTGACGAGTTGGGTAGAAGAGGGAAACATTGTTTAACCAAATGAGGTCAAAAAAGAAACACGATAGTAAACCATTCTAAATTTATCGTCTGGCAAAACATATTTTATTTCCTTTTTTTTAATTTCAATATAAATTACAGTAAATGGCTTGAGTGAACGAGTTTGGCTTTTAATTTATCATTTGCTGGTTGATGTTTGTCGATGTTTATTGTTTTTATTATCATGGTGAAGAATAATGCACGAAATTTCTATTATTTTGTTTTTGAAGTTAGGAAAGAAACCTTTCTTCTTCTTTTAAACTTTGGTAAGATTTCTGTTGGTTTCTGTGAGCAGCAAAATTGTTTTTATTTTCTCTTTTGTCTTATTTTTGTGCTCCTTCCCTTGGGGTTGCATTCGAATTTCCCCAAGGGGTTTTTACCCCTTTTATGGGGTAAATCAGTGTTAATTTCAATGCAGACAAAAGTGATGTGAATTGGCACGACCACTTGGCAAAATGTCGCCAAGCTTTTAGTCGCCAAGTGTTTGACGCCAATTTGGTGACATATCGCCAAGTTGGCGACAAATTTGGAGAAAAAAATAATATTTTTTATTTGGGTTCAATTTGGCGCTATTGGCGATATTTTGCGAAAAATCCACTGAATGATGTTAAAATCGGCGATTTTTAGGAGATTAATCATTGTAAAACCTTTTTTCTTTTTGGCATTGTTTTGTGGCAAACTAAGGGATGTAAATGTTTGAATTGTTATCTTGCTCACTCCAAGCACTATTTTAGCATTTAAGGCATCTACTAAGAAATTTACACGTAAAAGGAAGTAGTGTGGGGTCCATGCCAAATTTTTATATCATTCTTTGAAAGAATTATAGTTGAATTATAGCTAAAATAGAGTTTCTTTTTTTTTGCTATATCAATTTTTTACAAATGAATTTTTAAGTTTATACCACGAGCAAAGCCGTGCGGGTACCGCTAGTAGTATAATAAATGAGTATAAATATTTTACGGTCATATGAAAATCATAAAAAAGTAACTTACAACTTGTGCTACAAAAAATTTGTTTTTCGCCTTTCACTTTTATTTTCTAAAACAGTCCACAACAGTGGTTTGTTTGCTCCAAAGTCTTGTGGGAACACTATTATTTTGTTCTACATTTTTCTTAGCAAAATTTTTTGCAAAGGAAGATAAAAATATTATTTGATTATCCGGGGAAATAATTCGATTAAGCGGGGATATTTAACATTGTGTCTATGGGGAAATGTTCGGTTCCGGGAGGTTTCATTCGTATAAGCGGGGTATTCGTTTATCCGTTACCCGATTGAGCGGGGATGACAGTATGTAAACAAATTGGATATTTTTGATATTTTGTTATATATCATGATATTTTTGAACTCTGTAAAGCATGCTTGTGTTCACTTTTGATTTGTAGTTTCTTATTGCTACTACTTGTTTCTATAGGTGAACGGTGATATTCCTCCTCGGGTCAAGAAAGACGCACATGCTCTCATCTTAGAATTCATTCGCTCCAGACCTCCTCTAGTTCCAGTAAGATTTGATACGCTTTATTCTGCTCTTGTTTACGCTCATTGTGTTTGAGTCAAATTGGTTCATAGGTGTGCCTAAACTTGCATTGAATAATGTAGGTTGTAGGTGATGAATTCAATATTACTTGACAAATATTCCATCTTAAGATTGTTAAATTATGTAGAGTGTTAGAAGTGTATAAATGTATGCATAACATTTCAGATTTATGTTACTCATTTATTTATTTGTTTAATATTAATTTTTCTTCAGTAAAATGATAGAAATGCACATATTAAATGTAGGATCATTTTACATCCCGGCAGCAGAAGTGTCACAACTGAAAAATTTTAGGAATTTCTTTTCTGATTATTGAGTTAAAATCTGGATTTAATGCTCTTTTTTGCCAGGTATCTGAGAGGAAAATGCCACCCACTCCACCAAGGACACTTACATTGTATGAAAAGTTGATGGCATCCATCAAACAGCAGCACAAATTGAAACCAACTGTTCAACAGAATGGAGAAGGGAACAACAAACGAAAAAGTTAGTAATTTAATTAAAGAAGATCATTACATTTTATTTCTGTTAATATTTAGCTATTGATATATTTTAATTATGCAGTTGAATGCAATATTCTGTCGTTACTGTCCATTGCAGCTCGTTAGGATCAGTGACAAAAATGTGTCAAATCAACTGTCAGTACTTTCCCACTACATCTCCAAAACAACTGTTAGTGCAATTTTTGAAAATTTAGTCTCATGCACTTTCATACAAGCTTCTCTGGCCCATGTTTATAGTAAAATTTTCAAACCAAACTTTTTTTTGCATACTAAATTGTGCTAACAATTCTGGCTGTTGTGTAATCAGGGTTTCCATGCTCCTTAAGCAGTACTTGTTCATGCCGGTGGATACATTTAAATAATGTAGCCTAGATGTAGTTATTAACTCTGAAACATGTTTTGAAATGTTATAATCTCTAAAATGTGTTTAAAATTTTTGCTATACATTTTATGCTAACAAAATTTCTTGACATTTTGCATTTTATTGATCAAAAACTGCCTTATAATCATTTCTCAGCATGTTTGAAATAGAAATAACCACCAAATAGCACAACCTTGTGGGTCTAGACAAAATTCTGGACTTAGGCCAATTCACCCTAAATATGAATACAGGTAGAGCAGTTTTAATGCATAGAAAGATCCTAGTTTGGCTGCAACAGGGGTCAAAAGTTCCCATTTTGGTTTCAGAAATGCAAATAGTGTTTCTTTATGGAGTCACTTTTTTACCCCCCCCCCCTATTTTTTGCTATTGCAACATAATTAGTGTCAATTACTTGCATTCCCTATGGTATAAGTTATGTTAAACAATAATTATTAATAACTAGTTTGTGTATTTAAATAAGATACTGCTTTTAATTTGAATGTCAAAATATTTGCTGTCACATTTTAAGAACAAAAAAAGAAAAAGAAAACTTGCACTATTTTTCTAATGCAAAATTAATTATGATTTGAAACCAACCACGATCAGAAATTGTGACTAAAAATACGGAATAATTAACGCTGAAAAATTGCTTCCCAGATTAAAAAAGAGCGAAAAAATGTTTATTCCAAAGGAAATATTATTACGTTTCTGGAGCCACTTTGGATCTCCATTGCAGCCAAAAAAGGGCCTATACAGTCTCTTGTTATCTCTTTACCTAGTCTCATATCTAGATCAAATTGACCTAAATCCAGAATTTTATTCAGGTACATAGCCTCAAAGTCATGCAATTCAGTAGTAAGTTTGCTGTACTTTCCATATTATAAGCAAAGAATGCTTTTTGAATATTTTGAGCTTGAAGATTGTAGCAAAGTAATTATTCAATATTGATGTAGATTCACTATAATTTAATACAGTAGGATAAGTGAAAATGAAAGGCCTCAAAATCAAAACATAAA
>JAXGGA010017913.1:0-23220 GCA_038373865.1 Uloborus plumipes | reverse complement strand
TAAAAGCGGCCATTTTGATGACGTCATCACAGGTGGACCCTTGACCTTAGAAAGAAAAATTAAATCTTTTTAAATAGCTCTTTTAAAGAACTTTCCGATGATGTATTTGAATTTTGCAATATTTGAATCTATGATGGAGTTTTAGGGGGAGTTAAACAAACGTATTTACCTGTAAAAGCGGCCATTTTGATGACGTCATCACAGGTGGGCCCTTGACCTTAGAAAGAAAAAGTAAATCTTTCTAATTAGCTCTTTTAAAGCGCTTTCAGATGATGTATTTGAGTTTTGCAATATTTGAATCTGTGATGGAGTTTTAAGCAGTTAAACGAACGTATTTACCTGCAAAAGCGGCCATTTGAATGACGTCATCACAGGTGAACCCTTGACCTCAGAAAGAAAAATTATATCTTTATAAATAGATCTTTTAAAGCGCTTTCAGATGATATAGTTGAGTTTTGAAATATTTGAATCTATGATGGAGTTTTAGGGG
Source organism: Uloborus plumipes (assembly GCA_038373865.1). Classification (NCBI taxonomy): domain Eukaryota; kingdom Metazoa; phylum Arthropoda; class Arachnida; order Araneae; family Uloboridae; genus Uloborus; species Uloborus plumipes. The sequence goes on along the minus strand of JAXGGA010017913.1, from coordinate 22,730 downwards.
GAGTTAAACAAACGTAGTTTACCTGTATAAGCGGCCATTTTGATGACGTCATCACAGGTGGGTGCTCGACCTTAGAAATAAAAATTAAAATTTTTTTAATAGCTCTTTTAAAGAGCTTTCAGATGATATATTTGAGTTTTGCAATATTTGAATCTATGATGGAGTTTTAGGGGGAGTTAAACAAACGTATTTACCTGTAAAAGCGGCCATTTTGATGACGTCATTACAGGTGAGAACTTGACCTCAGAAAGAAAAATTAAATCTTTATAAATAGCTCTTTTAAAGAGCTTCCAGATGATATATTTGAGTTTCGCAATATTTTAATCTATGATGGAGTTTTAAGCAGTTAAACGAACGTATTTACCTGTAAAAGCTGACATTTTGATGACGTCATCACGGAATGACCTTGACCTCCAATCAAGTGTCTCCCGGCGTTTTTTTGTCCTCCTATGTGAATTTAAGCCCCACATAAAATTTCAGACTGGTATCCGGAAGTGAAATATGTTTGCACTAACTCCACGGACTACAAAAGATTTCCTGTGCATTGATATAAAGCGATTTGCAATGCATCTTGCTCGCAGTCAGGAAGAAAACTGCTGTCGAAATTCCATTTTCCTTGAAAACAGCTCAAAGCTCTCTTACGAAGTGGATTGAGCTGGTTTTAATATTGAACGCCTTCATGACTTAGCCTCGCATTCCCTTACTTGAATGAACGCGATTGTTTAAATGAATATGATTGATTGGTTGAATGGCTATATTAAATGAGCATGAGAATGAGAATAAACGTGGTCAATGTGATTGATTAAATGAGTGAACGTGATTAATGTGATTGATTAAATGAATGAACGTGATTGATTTAGTTAATGAACTTGATTTATTGATTTGGTGAACTAAACTGGGTGACTGAACATAATCAATTAATTGAAAATAATTAAATGAACGTGATTGTATCATGTCGCAAACCAGTAAAGAAAAAAATAATACAAGCATACTTGTAATGTAAATACAATAATCCAATCACATAATTTTTATTTAAATACTTGCATCTACTAATGTAATCGGGCCATCATCACGTTATCTCTCGTGCAAAAAATGTCTAATTTTCAATAGAGTAAGCTCCATAATTTTAAACATTCTTAAGATTTGAATCTGAAGAGTTCTGAAGAAATTCTTAAAATATTTCTGTACCTCAGAACCAGAAGAACGTAAGTCCAAAAATGGCGATTTTCACTTTTTTGCTGCATTGTATGTAGAATCTCATTCCGCATCGACCCATGAAAACGCTATTCTAGAAAAGAAATTCCTTCACAGTATTTTAACAGGGTTAAAAGAGCGTGAGTCCTATCCTTTGCATGCATCCAACAATCGTTTTTTCCCTCTACTGAAAAGTGCCGAAAATGGACTTATGTTAGTCTGGTTCTGAGTCTGAGGTACAAATTTTAAACCTTCAAACTATCTGCAGTTTTTGTAAAGAAATTTGAATTTAAGAAAACTTGTGAACTTTGACGACCTGTCAACCCGCCTGGTAATTTATCGCCCTGTCAGACCGGCAGGGCCCGATTAAGACATTAATAGGTCCCCCTTAGGCCAAATACTTTTTCAAGGCCCCCTATACTTAATCTTAACAGTTTTATACATTGCATAAAACAATTTTAGCCATTGACTAGAGCAATTTTAGCCATTTGGCCCCCCCCCTAACTTGTAGGGCCCAAGGCCTCGGCCTAGTTGGCCTATTCAGTAATCATGCCCTGCAGACCGGGCAATAAGTGCTTGCCTATATATATGTACTCTCTATTTGTGCAAATTATGTTAATACAGTGCGTCACAAAAGTTTAAGCACAACCGAAATCTTTTGATAAGACGAAAAGTATACACCAAAAAGCTTTGAAATTTTTACTGTAATTAAACAAACAGCTTACAAATCCATGTTTCAAATTTGGAAACAATTCATAGAAATTAAAATACGATTACATGATAAAATCAAAATTTTGCTGTCGCAAAAGTTTAAGCACAAAAACGGAATATATATTTTTTAGAAAGCATAAAAGTCTTTTAGTAGTCTATGGTGTTACCGTTGCATCTGATGAGTTCGAATATGCGATTTTTCATCGATAGCACGAGATTATGGAAGGTTTCGGGAGTTAGTCTGTACCAGGCTTCCTCGATTGCAGATTTAAGCTCTTGAACAGAGCAATACTGCTTCCCACTCTGGTATACGTCACGTGCGAGAATTGCCCAGATGTTTTCTATGGGATTTAGATCCGGGCTGAGTGCTGGCCAGTTCATTACACTAATATTTTGAGAAGCAAGCCATTCTTTCGTACTACGGGAATTGTGTATTGAAGCGTTGTCTTGCTGAAAAATCCAATCAGGACCACCTAGGACTTCCCCAAATGGTAACAAATGCTTTCTCAGGGTGTCTTGATACCTTTTTGAATTTTGTCTACCTTTTAAAAAGCTAAGAGAAGTTTGTCCGTTGAAGCAAAAAGCGCCCCATACCATGACTGAGCCACCACCATGTTGCCTACTGAATACGCACTTCGGATCTTTCCTCAAGTCAAGCCAGTAGTATGAGAACCCATCTGGACCGTCTAAATTCCATTTTTTTTCATCAGAGAATACAACAGTAATCCATTCGTCACTATAATGCATATGATGCTTTGCCCACTGCAGTCTTGCTTGTTTGTGACACTTTTTCAGAAAAGGTTTGCGAGCTAACTTTTGTTTTTTGATAAATCCCGATTCTTTTATTCGTCTGCTTATGGTATCACGTGATAATTTTGTTACAAGTCTAGTTTTTATTTGATTAAGTGACAAATTTTCAGTTAAGGCCAGTTTTTTAATTCTTCTATCTTCACGAGAGGTAGTTTTTCTCGGTCTTCCTGAGCGAAACGCAGGTTTAAATTGATTTCCACGTTTCAGAACATTATAAATACCACGTTTAGATCGATTTAAAATCACTGAAATTTGCATAACAGAGTTACCTTCTGCTTTCAGCTTCCAGAGTTTCACAACTTCTTCAGACGAGAACTGTAGTGACTTCGGCATCTTGATAACACTTTAAGTCATTGCTACACTATATAACTCGTTCAAAAGAACCGCACTGGTTCTTCACGCATCACGTTTCAAGAGATATTTGCATAAAATCTGATCTGTGTATAAACTTTTGCGACAGCCAAAAAAATATCTTTTGTATTTCCTGATTTTCGTTGCGGTTATATTTTTCATAACTTCAAACACTTAATTAGGATCATAGTAGCCACTTACAGTATAAATATGAAAGCATTCTGCTGAAAAGATTTCTTTTTATTTAAAAATTTGCATAGTGCTTAAACTTTTGCGACGCACTGTATACCTTATAACCGCATTTTTTATGTAGCCTGCTTTGGTCTATAAGTTGCAGGTATAATTCGCAGTTCATTCTGCAATTGAGAATTTTCCCTACACAAGAATTTATGTTCGCGCTCCCCTGCTGGCAGCCGGCAGCCTTCTTATGACACTTTTTGTACAGTTCAATGATATTTTCAGGAGTTTGGGGGCTTTTCCCGGAGGTCGAATATTTTTCCTGATTTTTTTCAAATCGAAGTCCTTAAAACGAAATATTGTAGGATCTTTAACGAATGGGCATTCTCTGGAGTTTTGTGTGAGAGCGCTCTCCTGGAAGCTTTTCGAAACTGTCGGCCATATTTGATGAGGATAGGCGCCTGATATAGGATTTGATAGGAAAGGGGTGGGATTTGTGAACTCTTTCCCAGAATTCTTCCGAAACCAATGGTTTAACAAGAAGTTCTGTCAAGAACTAAACGAGCCTACTTTCCCGTACATCGACATCGGCATTCTAGCATCTGATCATTATTCTCCTGATCATCTGAGACTAAACATTATGTCAAACATACCTTTTTAGCACTTAAAGCTGATTTCTAAAAGCAAAATATACCCCTCTCATCAGATGAAATAGAGACATAAAAAGTAAATAAATGAATAAATGAAGTTTTATCGCACCTTTTAAAGAATGTAACTGTTACAGTTCTTCCGCAGAAAAATTCCTCAATCGTTTTCAAAAAAAAAAAAAAAAAAATTAAAAGTACAAAGTACATCAAAACACATTTTATCAAAGAAAGGAAAAAAAACTCGTCCGTCGATAAAATGTCTCGATTTTCACTTTTAAACCGTTGCCAGTTGTTAAATATAAATAAAGAATAAAATGCCCTCGTGAATGAAACACTTTTGTTACAAAAAAAATCGTCTGCCAAAAAAAAAATAATAGTAATAAATACAATAACACAAATGAATAAATAAACAAAAAATCGTCTGCACAGTCAGTCATTTTTTTCTGAGCCTGCAGTTCCGCCATGTTTGTGGAGTCGGAGTCGGAATCAGAGTCCTCACAGAAGATTATTCAGAAAAGTACTTTACAAACATTATTTATCAAAACCATTTTTTTTACAAAGTTAGTTTGAAGGAAATCCGACTTTAAGTTCCAGGATCAACATTCAACTTAAATTCCCCGTAGGCGCTAATGTTAAATTTTTTTCTGAACGATTCAATATTGAACGAAAAATGGTTCAAACCAAAAAGCGAAATAAGGGAATGAACCTCTCCGAGATCTTTCAAACAAAAAAAAGTTTATTCCATTCGGATGGTTCACTCAGAAGTTATTAGGTGGGGAAAGGTTGCTTGAACGGTTCAATGTTGAACGAAAAAATGTTCAAATTGAAAATTTAAATACTGTAATGAAGTATCCTTGCTGAGATCCTTCGAACAAAAAAAAAGTTTATTTAAATCGGACTGTTCACTCAAAAATTATTAGGGGTGACAGCTTGCTTGAGCGGTTCAATGTTGAACGAAAAATTGTTCAATTCGGAAATGTAAATACGGGAATGAAGTATCCTTGATAAGATCTTTCGAACAAAAAAAAGTTTGTTGAAATCGGACTGTTCACTCAAAAGTTAGCATCGCGAGACAGGTTGTTTGAACGGTTCAAAGTTGAACCAAAAATTGTTCAAATCGAAAAATCAAATATGGGAATGAGCTGTACTCGCCGAGATCTTTCCAACAAAAAAAAGTTTGTCCAAATCGGAATATTCATTCAAAAGTTATTAGGGGGGGACAGACCGACCGACAGACCGACCGACAGACCGACACACAAATTCCCCATCTCAATACCCTACTTTCAAATTTTTAATTTCTCGATATTTATTTCATTTTTTTGTTTCTTTTTGACTTTTTTTTACTTGGCGATATTTTTTGGGCTTGGCGATATTTTTTGGGCTTGGCGATATTTTTTGGACTTGGCGATATTTTTTGGACTTGGCGATATTTTTTGGACTTGGCGATATTTTTTGGACTTGGCGATATTTTTTAGGCTTGGCGATATTTTTTGGGCTCGTTTAAGTTGGACTGTTCACTCAAAAGTTATTAGAGGTGACAGCTTGTTTAAACGGTTCAATGTTGAACGAAAAATTGTTCAAATCGAAAATGTAGATACGGGAATGAAGTATCCTTGAAAAGACCTTTCGAACAAAAAAAAGTTTGTTAAAATCGGACTGTTCATTCAAAAGTTAGTATCGCGGGACCGGTTGTTTGAACGGCTCAAATTTGAACCAAAAATTGTTCAAATCGAAAAATCAAATATGGGAATGAGCTGTACTCGCCGAGATCTTTCCAACAAAAAAAAGTTTGACCAAATCGGAATGTTCATTCAAAAGTTATTAGGGGGGGACAGACAGACCGACAGACCGACCGACAGACCGACACACAAATTCCCCATCTCAATACCCTACTTTCAAATTTTTAATTTCTCGATATTTATTTCATTTTTTTGTTTCTTTTTGACTTTTTTTTACTTGGCGATATTTTTTGAACTTGGCGATATTTTTTGGACTTGGCGATATTTTTTGGACTTGGCGACATTTTTTAGATGCATTAAGCCAATTTTAATGCTTTTCTCGTCTCTTTTATTTTTAACGGGAAAGTAGGCTAAAAAACGCGTTTATTCTTCTGTTCAATTGTGATTTTCATCATGATTTTTTTACAGGAGAGAAAAAAAGAAAAGAAGAAAGGAATGTATATCTGCGACCCCTGTGAAGCTATTTTGTTTATTCATCTATTCAATTTTTATTAAACTGACGCTTGCTATGGTTTTGTACTGTGCAGTGAATATTTTTTTTCGTTAATAAAATATTGCGGAAAATTTCTATCTGAATAATTGTACATATGTATATATCGCTGCTTGAAATGAACAACGGCATATCTGCAAAACACGACTTTTTAGGAGAGCGTTTCAAAGTTTTTGCAGTAAAACGGCATTTTGAAGTAAAATGGTATTAAGGGTACTTATGTCGAATCAACTTACATTAGACATAGATGATAGACACTCCAAACACTTATTCAGAACTGAACTGACACAATGGCGGCTGTGTCGTTGTTTACTGGGAAAAGCGCGCCAAAATAATAACTATGCACAACGATATTAACGATTTTTGCGTGATATTTTGAAACTAGAGATATGCCGATAATACCACAAGAAAGAGTAAAAAAAAAAAAACAGAATTTTTTGATGTAATAAAAAAAAATCGATTTTTGCAGATATGCCGTTGTTCATTTCAAGCAGCGATATATTTAATGTGTCTATTTGCTAAATTTTAAAGGTTTGAATAATTCTTGAATAATCACTTATTTTCCCCCTTTATTGGGGCCCGTAATATTACGTGTTTTCAAAATGTGGAGATTAAAAAAAAATATTTTTATGAGTTTAATCTCTGCTAAAATAATTTATATTATGTCTGCCAAATTGTATTAATAGGCATTAAAATGTATCTTTTAAATTTAAAAAAATCACACAGAAAAAATCAAGATTAATATAAAGCTTCCGTAACTCTTTGTATTTTCCTTACTTTTGAAACATTTTAACTAAAATTTAATGAATGAAATAGTTGCTTCAGTATAATTTTTTTTCCTGCATATTTTATTCTTCAAAATTTGCATTTATTTTGAAGATAGAATACTTTTTAGGATTTTTTGAAGATCTATAGAACTTAAAATTAATTTTCAAAATTTCTAACAGGTGCAGTAAAACACCGGTTATATGTTTTCGAGCGGACTGTACGAAAAAAAAAACCCCATTCAAATGGACAAAATATATAATAGGTGTACGTTAATATGTATTGGATGCCGGAACAGGTTAAAAATGTATAAATGATGAAAACGTGTAAAAGAGACGTATAAACGGTGCTTCACTATATGTTAATTTTAGAAATAAGCTAACATCGAGTTGGTTCATCCCCAAAAAAGTACGCTCATTATATATTATATTCTGTTATTCTTATGTTTGTAATATATATATATACTAGCTGACCCGGCCACGCGTTGCTGTGGCTAAGGTATGGGTTAAACTATAATGTTTCAATAGAAACGAAAAAATTTATTACCGTAAAATGGGGTTAATCGGAACACTTTTCAGCTTTGATTGTAAAAAAAAGCAGTTAAAAGTTTTTTTTTAATTTTATTTTTTGGATAGAAACTTCGGTCTTGCTTTACTTTTGATATTCCAAGCAAAAACAAAAGATTTTGAACAATTACTATTAAAATATATAGCAAATTATGGGTGTTCCGAATCACCCCGCTGATAGGGGTCAATCGGAACACTTGTTAAAATTTTTATTTTTTTCAATTTAATCTGTAAGAGGTCTCACAAACATGAGTAATATTGATGGGGGAGAATAAGAACAGATAATTACTGTCAAATAAATGTATAATTTCAGTACCAGTAAACGTTTATAATTTGTGAAAATTCAAAATAATTTTGAACTTATGAAAAATGAAAAGTAATTTTAAGAAATACTTTTGAATTGAAATACAAAGATTTAACATGAATGGAAGTCACTCATATCGTCCACAAATATGTACTTGTCCTTAAAACTAGCAATTGTGACTTGGCTTAAGTTTTTTCATAACATCTCCTGCGATGAACTCTTCCTTTTCTTTAGTTTTTTGAAATTTCTGGGTTTCGGGGATTGTCCTGAAAGATTTTTTCGCTTATTCATCACTGTCTGTGTGCTGGACGTTTACTACATAAAGTCTTGTGACTTTTCCCCTTTTATTTTAAGTAAAAAGAAGTCTCCTGGAGAAAAAATCTTTTGAAATCTGCAACTTTTGTCATTCTAAGATCTAGTTGCTCACGAGAAGGGATAAACAGTAATAAATCCTTGTCCTTGTCTTGATTAGAAGAATTAGGGTTAGAATCTTGATTTTTCAAACAGTTTCCTTCAAATAAGTTTGAATTGGAACAACAGAACTAAGTGTTCCGATTCATCCCGCAAATTTTTTTCCTATGGCATTTTTCAGAATTCTTCACTTTTATGACACAATTTATAAAAAATGTAAATTCTAATGTGGTATTCTGTTGTTCAGATACATGTATAATTGAAACATACCACTCATAGTTTTTTAATATAAGAAGGTTTGTTCTTGCATATGAAGTTTTGCAGTCTATGAAAATGTGATGTTTTCTAGCATTCAACGTGCAGCCCTCTCTAGAAGCCAGTAGCGTTGCCCGATTGACAAAAGTAATTTTTTCCTACTTCCTATGATCTTACCTTTCTAAAAAAAAAATTCATGGCGAAAAATACTCAATAGTATATTTATGAAGAATTTCTTTGTACGGTCGGGAAGTTTTGTTCCGATTGACCCCGCTGTTCCTATACACCCCATTTTACGGTACCGTAATAGAGATCAACTTTATATAAATATGAATTTGAGATCAAAATATGAAAACAATTGAACAAAAATTTCAACAACAAAAGTTTGCTAGAAACAAAAAATCAACAAAAAATGTAGCATTTTAGTACTTAGAAATATTATATTCAAGCTTGTAACAATTGAGTTAAATTAAAATTTGCTAATTGCTATTATAACATTTTATTTAATTTAACATTTTATTTTTTAATAATGTAGGTAGGGTAGATAATCTACTTATATTAAAAACTGAGTATCTTTCTAACTATCTTTCTAACTATCTTTCTTTCTAACTATCTTTCAATGTCACGCTTCTTTCTCCTGAACGCCAATGAACTGAAAGTCGAACCAGGTACCGATAGATAGGTAATTTTTCAAGCTTCATTAGTTTCAATCTATATAATTATACGATTTTAATTAGCGAAGATATCAATTAATAAGTAGTCAAGTTTAAAGCGATTAAGCCTAATAAATGATTAAATATGAAATCCATTCTTGCATTGCAAAACGTGGTTGCCATGCCATGAAACAATAATAAAAATGAAAATGAGAATTTTGAATGAAGGCTTAACTAAATCAAACACGAAACTCATAAACGGGCGACTTACATAGTATTTTTATCGCTAGCTACTTGTAATATTTTGAAACATTCATTTGTTGAAGAGCCATCTACTTATATTAAAAACTGAGTATCTTTCTAACTATCTTTCTAACTATCTTTCTTTCTAACTATCTTTCTATGTCACGCTTCTTTCTCCTGAACGCCAATGAACTGAAAGTCGAACCAGGTACCGATAGATAGGTAATTTTTCAAGCTTCATTAGTTTCAATCTATATAATTATACGATTTTAATTAGCGAAGATATCAATTAATAAGTAGTCAAGTTTAAAGCGATTAAGCCTAATAAATGATTAAATATGAAATCCATTCTTGCATTGCAAAACGTGGTTGCCATGCCATGAAACAATAATAAAAATGAAAATGAGAATTTTGAATGAAGGCTTAACTAAATCAAACACGAAACTCATTACATAGTATTTTTATCGCTAGCTACTTGTAATATTTTGAAACATTCATTTGTTGAAGAGCCATCTACTTATATTAAAAACTGAGTATCAATGTCTGCTTTTTCTCCTTTGAGCGAGCTGAACCAAGGGCGGATCCAGCTTCTGGTTAAGGCGGGGGTCATTTTCGGAAAGGGAAAGGGGTCAAAATGCGATTTTTGTGAAAAAATTGGGTTTTTTGGCATTTTTTTCGTAACATCAGTCCCCAAAATGCAATTTGTTGCTATATTTGGTCAGTTAAGGGGGGGGGGGTCATGATCCCCATGACCCCACTCTGGATCCGCGCCTGAGCTGAACTTACTGAAACTTTCCTCACCATCTTGAAGGCGCGAAGCATCTCAATAATTCGAATGATTTTTTTTATACAGGAAAAAAGTAAAGGCGAGAAGCGCCTGTTAGCGAGCCGCCTTGGCGGGGAGTAGTTTCTTGACATTTTCCTCACTACTTTCAGGGCACGAAGTGCCCGTGCAACGCCGGGCCACGTTCGTGGTACGTCTTGAAATCGAATGAACATTAAATTATATCAAATAAAACTTCAGAATGAGGTAAAAGTTAGAGAGGGGGGACGTTATGCATCAACATGCCGCAGGAAGCTAATCTAGCTGCCCTGGCAGCTAGTTAACCAATATTATTTGTTATTTTTTGAAATATAAACATTTTTAATTTCAGTTTAACTCAACACTAATCGGTGCACAATATTCTTTGTTAATCTGTCTCTTGTAAACAAACATAGATTGGACGGTTTTCCCACACGGGAGCAAGCGACCTATAATTGCCCATGGGAAAAACATGGATTTTCTAAATATAAACCGCAAATTGACATTGTTTGTCCTTGGGACTTATAGTCTGTGGGCCAAGTGCAAATATCGTTCAGGTTCGTTTACCAATCTTAGGGACTACAAGAACTTGCTTGAAATCTATTAATATTGATGTACTCAATCGAAAAATCCAATGTTCCCAAGCGGAACTTGTCTCATTAAGTTTTAATTAGTAATTGAAACACGAACTCTTTTCCTTGGCCTGGTCACTCTTTCACTAGAGATGTTGTCCCTAGGTGGCGCTATTGCACAAAATATTTGCAATCTAAAATTTTAATAAACAGTTTTTCAACCATAATTTTACTTTTTTACTCGATTTTACATTTCAAAATATATTAATACGTTTTGAATCACTCACTTTTTTCGCTGTGTGACTTAATTTAAAATCAAAATCGAACATTGTATCAATCCGCCAGGCGTTTCAGATATTCTCATTCTTTATTTTTGATCAAAGAGCGCCAGTTCGCGCGGTTTCGTTTCGCGTCGCTGTCTTTTATGGCTTGATATCCCCTTTTGGCGATGTTTCACAAAGAGCAACTTTTAGTGGAACGACATTGTTGTATACCGTATTTTTTGCCGTATAAGACGCACCGTCTTATACGGCATAAATTTAAGATTAATTAAAATTGGGGGATTTAATTTAAAATTGGGTGTGTCTTACACGGCGAAAAATACGGTAATATTGCGTTTTTTACGCTGCTATTTTGAATAACGTTTGATTTTTCAAAATTTTAATTAAATCTTATAAAATTGAGTGTTTATTGTTTTTGCTACATAACTTGCAGTCGTGAAAGGAGTTAGTGTAGGAGATATAGAGATTAAATAAGAACCAGTTTAGACATTTTTTGTTGCTGCTTTATTTCTAGAACATAAATTAACTATTACTGTTTTTCAGAAAACCAATACTTATAAAATCACAGGCCCGTCATTTGGGGGAGGGGGGGGGAGTCAATTCCTCTTCTTCCCGGCTTTGAAAAATCAATTTACATGTAAGCGGGCGTGGTTTTTGTCATTTTTGGTGCAATTTACATTGTGTATGCAGTGTTTGCCCCCGCTCCCCTGGAAAAATTTGAAATAGCTTGTGTAAATACATATAGGATATATAAGCAAGGGCGGATACAAGGGAGGGGCGATGAGGGCGATCGCCCCTCCCTTGAGGGACTCTTCCACAGCGGTTCTTAGATTTTGAAGTTCAAAAAAGGCAATTTTAGTTGATTTTTGATGATATTAAGAGAAAGGGTGAGGATTCGGAGCTCTGATCTGGAAATTTTTCGAAATGGAAGACCAAAACATTTGTAACCAACATGTGTTAACAAGGGTGCATGGAGAAAAAAATGGGCAAGTAAGAAAAAAAACTCAATCGCCCCTCCCTTGGAACATTTCTGGATCCGCCCTTGTATATAAGGGACTGATTTGTTACCACGAATAAGTGTTTTGAACGACGTCAATCGTCGCCAAATATGATTCGTGACTTTTTCCGTCAATTTTGAGCTTTTAAAAGTAATGCATATTTTATGATGTGCTTTAATAAATGTAATTTAAAATTTTAAATGAAACCATTAAGATCATGACAGGACCTATAGTCTGTGGGCCAAGCACCGATATCGTTCAAGTTCGTTTACCAATTTTAGGGACTACGGGAACTTGCTTGAAATCAACTAATAGTGATGTACTCAATCGAAAAATCCAATGTTCCCAAGCAGACCTTGTCTCATTAAGTTTTAATTAGTAACTGAAATAGGGACTATATTCCTTAGCCTGTTGGCTCATTCACAACAAAAATTGTCTCTAGGTGGCGCTGTTGCACAAAATATTTGCAATTTAAAATTTCAATAAACAGGTTTTCTACCCTAGTTTTTCTTTTTCATACGATTTTATGTTGCAAAATATATTAATAAGTCATAATATACTTACTTCACGTCTTTTGTGATTCAGTTACTAAGAAAATCACAAAAATGTATCAATCCACATTTCCGCTTGTTCTTAATCTCGTTGTTTCGTTAATGGCCCTATATAATCCAGTCAATGAATACATTATAGAATGCATGGAATATGCGAGAGTATTTGACTACAGAATATTGTTAGGGGTAGTTAGTAAGTTAATATACTGAAAGTCCCCGACCCTGGGGGTGAGCTAAAGGTGGGGGGGAGGGGGAAGCAAATTTTGGGTTTTTCGAAAAATCGCGGAAATGGTGGGAAAAATTGGTTTAAAATAAAAATTCAAGCTAAACAAACTTTGTATAACAGTGTTTCTACACATATTTGTCGAATTTTCAATAATTTTCCAGGTGTATATTGTGAAAAAACGAGAAATTTCGGAAAAACTCTCTATTTTTGTCAAGCAACGTTGAATGGTTCTATTTTAAAAAGGGAGACAGCTTGATTACGAAAATGCACGATAGCAGCATTTCCACGTACTCCGATATTATTTTATTTTTATAGAAATGATAAGGAAGAGAAAAAAAAAACACCAACACAAATCAACACCTCAAATATACAAACGTAACGAAAAACAAAACAAAACAAAGCAAAGAAAAATCCCTTCTCATTCCTTATCTCTCTTATCACAATCACCCCCTGTTTCATAAAATCGGTTGAGACCTGACGCATGCGCGAATTCGAGGAAGGTCGCCGAAAAGAATATCAAACAGTATCTATATATCCATCTATATGTACATATAAATATATAGGCAGAGACAGACACATATATATGATATTTAACGTAATTATCCGCCCCTAGAATTCCATTTTCGCATATTTTGCCATCTATCTTTAATGGCCTGTAAAAAACTAATGAGACAATATTTTTTCGGGAACATTGTGTTTTTTTCATCTGTAGACTCTAAGGATTCAGAAAAATATCACATTTCGTAGTCCCCGAAGTTGGCAAACGAAACCATGTTTCTAAGCATCTTTTCTGCCTTCGGCCCACAGACTACTCGGCAAGGATACTTTATTACCGTATTTAAATTTTCAATTTGAACACTTTTGGTTCAACATTGAACCGTTTAAGCAACCTTTCTCCACCTAATAACTTTTGAGTGAACCGTCCGAATGGAATAATTTTTTTTTGTTCGAAAGATCTCAGCGAGTGCAGCTCATTCCCATATTTGATTTTTTCATTTGAACAATTTTTGGTTCAACTTTGAGCCGTTCAAAAAACCGGTCCCGCGATACTAACTTTTTAATGAACAGTCCGATTTGAACAAACTTTTTTTTGTTGGAAAGAACTTTTCAAGGGTACTTCATTCCCGTATTTACATTTCCGATTTGAACAATTTTTCGTTCAACATTGAACCGCTCAATCAAGCTGTCACCCCTAATAACTTTTGAATGAACAGTCCGATTTAAACAAACTTTTTTTTGTTTGAAGCATCTCGGCAAGGATACTTTATTACCGTATTTAAATTTTCAATTTGAACACTTTTGGTTCAACATTGAACCGTTTAAGCAACCTTTCTCCACCTAATAACTTTTGAGTGAACCGTCCGAATGGAATAAATTTTTTTTTGTTCGAAAGATCTCAGCGAGTGCAGCTCATTCCCATATTTGATTTTTCGATTTGGATAATTTTTGGTTCAACTTTGAACCGTTCAAACAACCGGTCCCGCGATGCTAACTTTTGAGTGAACAATCCGATTTGAACAAACTTTTTTTTGTTCGAAAGATCTTTTCAAGGATACTTCATTCCCGTATCTACATTTTCGATTTGAACAATTTTTCGTTCAACATTGAACCGCTCAATCAAGCTGTCACCCCTAATATCTTTTGAGTGAACAGTCCGATTTAAATAAACTTTTTTTTGTTCGAAGGATCTCAGCAAGGATACTTCATTACCGTATTTAAATTTTCAATTTGAACACTTTTTCGTTCAACATTGAACCGTTTAAGCAACCTTTCCCCACCTAATAACTTTTGAGTGAACCGTCCGAATGGAATTAACTTTTTTTTGTTTGAAAGATCTCGGAGAGGCTTTCCCATACATTCCCATATTTTGCTTTTTGATTTGAACCATTCTTCGTTCAATATTGAACCGTTCAGAAAAAAAATTAACATTAGCGTCTACGGGGAATTTAAGTTGAATGTTGATCCTGAACTTAAAGACGGATTTCCTTCAAACTAACTTTGTAAGAAAATGGTTTTGATAAATAATGTTTGTAACGTACTTTTCTGAGTAATCTTCTGTGAGGACTCTGATTCCGACTCCGCAAACATGGCGGAAATGCAGGCTCAGAAAAAAAATGACTGACTGTGCAGACGATTTTTTGTTTATTTATTCATTTGTTTTATTTTATTTATTATTATTATTATTATTTTTTTTTTTTGGCAGACGATGTTTTTTTTGTAACAAAAATTTTTCATTCACGAGAACATTTTATTCTTTATTTATATTTAACAACTGGCAACAGATTAAAAGTGAAATTCGAGACATTTTATTAACGGACGAGTTTTTTTTTCTTTCTTTGATAAAATGTATTTTGATGCTCTTTGTACTTTTATTTATTTATTTATTTATTTTATTATTATTATTATTATTTTTTTTTTTTGAAAACGATGGAGGATTTTTTCTACGGAGGAACTGTAACAGTTACACTCTTTAAAAGGTGCGACAAAACTTTATTTATTCGTTAATTGCTTTTTACGTGTCTATTTCATCTGATGAAAGGGGTATATTTTGCTTTTCGAAATCAACTCTAAGTGCTAAAAAGGTACGTTTGACATAATTTTAAGTCTCAGATAATCAAGAGAATAATGATCAGATGCGAGAATGCCGATGTCGATGTACGGGAAAGTAGGCTCGTTTAGTTCTTGACAGAACTTCTTGTTACGTATCAGTTGCCAGAAATTTAACTTTAAATACCAAATTTTGTTTATAGTTACATTCAGCAATTGCTTTATAATAAAATTAAGAATCATTCATCCCGTATTGTTAAAAAGTTTTGGTTATTTTGAGTAAAATACCTAAATTATCTTAGGCACAAAAGATATATTTTTCGATCAAAGTATGTATAAATCCCAATAGTAAAGACGTACAACATAAACATTAAATTTCCTTTTAAGAACGAGATTTTATAATATTAGTTTTTGAAAAAAACTTTTATAATTTTTCAAAATTTTTTTTAAAAATAGCCCGTTTAGTTTTTATAGGCTATACCGACCAGTAAATAAACAGGTCTAGTGAATGAACACCTTGCAATTTTTTTGAAAAAATAGGGTTTTGAAACATTTTCTTAGGTCAATCGGTAGAAGTAATTTCTTTCTACACATTTACAGAAAGAAAATGACTATACTACGCTGCAAGGTTTCTTGACACTGGCGTCGTGACGTCAGCGTTACGTCAGCCAATGAAAAACGAGTTAGATAAAACGTCACAGCCTACTTGGCGAATAAGAGGAGATCCGTAACTGTTTCTAAACTCTTATTTACTCCGCATGTAGTGATGTTTAGTGTCAAGTTCAATTGCTTTCTGGCATAGAAAATGCTGTATTTGTCCTTTGGAAGGGGTGTTCATTCACTGGGTCTGAGCACTTTTTTTCGTTAAATTGCCCCATAAAATCCTGGTGCAGAACCATAAAAGCTCTCCTAATTTTTTTTTTCAAACATTACGAATATCATCTAAAGTGTTTTCACTGTTATGTGGCAACTTCTAAAATTTTTAACGACGCTATGAATTTTTGAAATTGAAAAATCACTTAAGTGTTCATTCACTGATCGGTATACTCTACTATACTTAAAATGTGATTTTATTGCCATTTAGGGATACCGTTTAGGTTTGCAAACAGAAATAAATTAAGGTAATTTTCTCTATATATTAAAAAAAAGTAAGCTCAAAGATATTGTGAAAGTATTGTGGCTGGCCTGCGTCCAGGCCGCCCCATAGCACCTACAGACTTAAAATTTGGTACAAAATTAGTTCGAGTCCTGTAGATTTGCACCTCTTAGCCATTTTCTTAATCTCAAACTAGTTTCTTTTAATTAATTTTTTAAGCGTTAATCTCACATACTTCACCAAATTGGGGCAAAAAAATCCCTTCTGAATTTTCTGCTTAGGCTAGATATTTTACTAAAAGTTATACACAAATACTGGTTTTCCTGTTAATGTACATAATCTTATATTCTGAAACAGGGGCGGACTGGCCCTAAAATTTTTGTGTGGAAAAAAAATTCTTGCCGGCCCCCTACCCAAGAATGCATTGTTCCCAGCCCGAAAATTTTCTAACGAGTTTCCTAAAAAAAAAAAAAAAGAAAGAAAAAAAAAAACAGACGCTCCTTCTCAGTTAGAAAAACCAAAATTTTTTTTTTCAGAAACCCTTCATGAAATTAATTTTGCTAACATCTATAATGTACACATGATACGTCAAGGACCTAATATTCTCAAAAAATGTTTGAGAGTCTAAATTCCTGTACGCAAAAAAAAAAAAAAAAAAAAAAAAAAAAAAAAAAAAAAAAAAAAAAAAAAAAAAAAAAAAAAGTTATGTGGGTTTTTTGAAAATCCGCACTTAAAAATGTAATTTGTTTATGTAAGCGAATAAAAAACCTATTTAAATCAAGAATAAGATATATGCCTATGATCTGTAATATTAAACCACATAAAAAAAAATTCAATTGTTCTTATCAAAATCCTTGCTTGAAATTGTATTGAACTTATGCAAACTAATGAAAATTTTCACTTAAACCAAACGTAATGCATATGTTTAGAATGTGAATACATTATGCATCACGAATTAGAAGTTTTCGGAAGTATTGGATGTGTGTGAGCTTGAATTGCTTTGCAAAGAAAAAAAAATGTTTTGAGGAGCAGCCATTATTTCATAACAACATTTTAAAAATGCACAGAAATACTCCAAACAAAAAAAGTCGTAATTTCTCTGGGTGAAACCCATGATGGCTAAATACAAGTGTACAAGATACGTACAACCAAAGAAACCGGGGAAAAATGACTATTTTGACTTCATTGTATGAGTATCATTTGCTTGCTTGAAAATCATACGACAAAAAATATTTTTCAAAGAAATTATAGTCTGAATTAAGCCCTTTAATGACACAAATTGAACAAAATTAATGAATACAAAATCCTATTTTAAAAAAGTTACTCGAAGATAAACTAAAAACGATAAAAATTACACTTACTCTACAAGGACCTGACCAGATTTTTCATACAAGTCCTTTTCTTCTCTATCTAATAATAAAGCTGAAGGTGGTTCTGTCTGTCCTTCTTTCTTTCTGTCTGTCTGTCTGTTACGCGCGTAGCGCCAAAACCGTTCGGTCGATTTTCATGCCACTTGGCACAAAATTAGTTTGTAGCATGTAGTTTTGCACCTCGAAGCGATTTTTCGAAAATTCCATTTCGTTCTTTTTCTATTCGAATTCTTAGCGGAAATTCGATAAAATAGGGAAGAAATATTTCACACACATTTTCAAGTCTTATGTCATTCGAAAGCTTGGAATTTTCTGCACAAAATGAAGTTTTTTCGAAGTTTCTACGATCATCAGGAGAGCTGTAACAATTGCTTTTAGAATCCCGAAATTCAAGGCTTACCTTCAGTAAAGCAAGCCAAACGATTCTAAAATGGTTGAACTTTAGAATAAAATTTGTTTGAAAAGAGAGATAAAATGAATTATTTTATCAACGGAAATCAATTTTTCATGTTGTTACTATGGTTACGTGTTCATACTTATTTTTGTTTCTTTCTTTTTCCTGGGTTGCCAGCGTCTATCTTCGTAGGCTACGGCCAGACGTAGTATTTTTGATTCTACGGTAGTATTATTTCGGCCCAAATAAGGAGCGTAGTATGTTTCTGGCAACCCTGTTTCCAATACACTAATGACTTAATTAAAAGATTTGGCGGATTTTTTTTTTTTTTTTCATTTTCATAGATTTCGCATTTCAGCAACATTGATTTTGGCAACGTTTGGAAACAGTAGTATTTTGTAATATTTTTTTTAGAGGAGGCGTAGTTTTTTTTTGTTCCAATTCTCTGGCAACCCTGTCTTTTTCCCGGTGAAGCGGTGAAGATGCTTTGGGACCCTGCTTGGCGCGTTTTCAAAAAGTCAACTACGCCAAATAGCTAGGGTTCACGCTTGGCGCGCCTATCGTTCATTTAGCGAGAAAAGGGTACCTAAAGCACAGATTAACGAAATATCGTATCAATTGCGATATTGCATCGTTTTTTTAAAGTGTTTCATTTCGGAAAATGTATTGTTTTGTTTTTTAAGCTAGGAAAGAAAACTTTCTTCTTCTCTTAAACTTTGGTAAGATTTCTGTTGGTTCCTGTTATCAACAAAATTGTTCTTATTTTCTCTTTTGGCTTATTTTTGTTCATCTCCCTTGGGGTTGCATTCGAATGTTCCAAGGGGGTGTTTTACCCCAGTTGTCGGGTAAATCAGTGTTTTCAATGCAAGGTGATATGAATTGGTTAACAAAAGTGATATGAATTGGCGCGACCACTTGGCGATATATCGCCAAGCTTTTGATCGCCAAGTATTTGACGCCAATTGGCGAAATTTTTTTTTTTTTTTTTTTTTTGATTTAGGTTCAATTTGGCGCTGTTGGCGATATTTTGCGAAAAATCCACTGAATGATGTTAAAATCGATGATATTTAGGAGATAAATCATTGTAAAACATTTTTTTGCGTTGTTTCGTAGCAAACTAGGGATACAAATGTTTGAATTGTTATCTTGCTCACTCCAAGCACTATTTTAGCACTTAAGGCATCTACTAAGAAATTTACACTTAAAATTAAGTAGTGTGGGGTCCATATCAGATCTATATATCACTTTGAAGGAATTATAGTTGAATAAAACTAAAATAGAGCATTTTTTCTGCTGTATCAATTCTTTTACAAATGAACTTTTAATTTTATACCACGGGCAAAGCCGTGCGGGTACCGCTAGTAATTTCATAAAACTGAAAAATCTAAAGAACTTTATGAATTTGAAATAGTGCTCAATCATATTATTGGCCATTTTTTCCGGAATTTGGAAATATGCTATTTTTCTCAAATTTATACATTGTATTTATCACTTTGAAATTGAAATATCATAAAAAAAGTTTAAGATGAAAAGGTTTAAAAGAAACGTACGTCTCGATACTAGTTGCAAATACCAAGGAATGCTACTTGTAATTTAAAAACAAATCTGGAAATACTGAATTTCAGGCTCGGAAATTTTAGATTTGCTTTTAAAATTGTAAAATAAAAATATAACTAAAACTAGATCAGCTATTTTCCACTAAAATAAACAAAAGAACATCAAAGCATTATGTGTATTTCTAGTAGATAGGAAAATATTATTAACTTTCCAACTACACTGTAAAAAAAAATCCGTCAAATTTACGGAAAAAAACTGGCAGCCAGGATGCCAGTTTTCTTCCGTTTATTTTACAGAAATCTTCCGTAATTTTTTAACAGACTCTCCGTTTTTCAACGGAATATCTCTGTAATTGCAACAGTTTTTAACCATTTTTTAACAGTTTGATTTCATCACTTTAACAGATTTTCTCCGTAAAGTGATGAAATCAAACTGTTCAAAAAACTGTTGCAATTAGATATTCCGTTAAAAAACGGAGAGTCTGTTAAAAAATAACGGAAAATTTCTGTAACATAAACGGAAGAAAACTGGCACCCTGACTGCCAGTTTTTTTTCGTAAACTCGACGGATTTTTTTTTTTTTTTTTTTTTTTTTTTTTTTACAGTGTACTGATGGAGATAAGAGCTGTCTAAAGCGATACGTTAACAATTTAAAGCTTTTAATTAACTGTTGCAAACGGTTAGTTTTGGAGAACTTTGTAAAGATTTCCCCCGGCAGCAAATGAAAAATACTGTGGACAAAGAGTTTGTTTATAATAAAATACTTGTCAGGGAAAAGAAATGATGCTTTTAATAATATTACTTCGCAAATGCTATTTTGATTAAAAATATTTTTTCAAAAATAACTATAATTTCTTCTAACCAAATCTTAGCTTAATTTTTATGAAAAGTAATTTATAAAAAATGAAAAATAAATTTTATTAATGCATCAATCATTAAAATACTTCAATTTTTCAAAATTATTATAAAATAACACTTCAAAAGCTTTTGAATTTTGAGTTTAAATTTTATGAAATTTGTTTTTCCCGTACAGCATTTAAGTAACACATCAAATCAAACTGCATATAATTCCCTTTTAAAAAAACTATTAAACAGTTCTGTTGCCATAAACGTAGCGTCGGGGGGGGGGGGGGGTACAGGGGGTTACCCCTTCCCCCCAATTTGCCGGACACTTTATCTTTGAAACCTGAAGATGTCTAAAATCTGAATAAAAATCGTAGTAAAAATATCGTTTACAGTTATTTTCATTTATTTTATCTTGTTGTACCCATATGCTTGGGGGAGAGGGGGACTGGGGGAATACAGACCCTCTGTCAAAAATGTTCTGGTGCCAAACTTTTCCAAAATTGGAACAAAAATCATCAGGAAAATTATTTCCATTTATGGTTATCCTCTAGTCAGTGGCGTACAGTATGTTTCGAATTTTGGAGGGGCGTCCGAAGTAACCAAGCACAGCCAAAGCTCTATATTCAGACTTTCCTTTAGGAAGAAAGGGTTGTGGTTCGGGAACCCTCAACATAGAAATGTTTTTAAAATTGGTGTTGTGAAAAATCCATTTTAGGCTCTAGTCTTTAATGGTCGAAAAGAAAAAAAGTATGGATTCAGTCAGCTGCTTCTTGATCAACATTGATGTTTTTTAAATTCGCCAATTGCGTTATAATCGTTTTGAAAAGAAATCGACGAGCGGTTAGGGTTTTTTTGCTTTGTTGTGCTGCACCTCTCTCTGAACATTTTCGAAATCTATGTCAGTGATAGATAGGTGTTTTTGAAGGCTTTCCTCCCCGGAAAATTTTTTGGCATTGAGGCTCCGTAACTGCAATTTAATTTAAGTTATGGGTCTTTGTTGCATGTTTAGCGAAAAAGGGGAGAAATTACGGGATCCTTTGCCCCTTTTTTAAAACTAGCACATTTTTTAAAATTATTTTTGGGACAATTTTTCCTTGATTTTGGGAGCCGAGAGCCTGGAGCGATCCTACCACCCCAATATATACGCCCTTGCCTCTAGTGCGCAAAACGTCCAGAATTACATCAAATCTGGAAAGGGTTTTTTTTTTTTTTTTTTCTTTTTTTTGTTTTTTTTTTTTTTTTTTTTTTTTTTTTCTTTTTTTTTTTTTTTTTTTTTTTTTTTTTTTTTTTTTTTTTTGGTTTCAAAACAGTCCTTACGATTGCACTGCAATTAATATTAAATGTTAGAGTCATCGCGCCCCCTTCTCCTCTGCGCGGGGCACTATAATTGTATTCATTGAGCGTTCTCCATGGTTTGCTTGCTCTGCTTAAAATAATAAATTTAAACAAGTATGGAATATACATAAAACGGTGGGGCATGTATAGTAAATTGGGTTTTTCGTAATTCCCAACTATTTTACTATGTGGATCCTGTTGATGGGTATATAATTTTAACAATTCTATATGTAACTGCTTACTGCACTAGAATATATTTTTAACTTGGAAAATACTATTTTCATTAAATCTATGGCTATACGTTTCGTAGAGAGAGAGATTGCAGAGAAAGCAGAAATACAAAAACCAATTACGCGACTGTATGATGTATGTGTCAGGTTTATGCACTGAAAAACGTAAATTACTTTATTTTTATACCGACTTCAAACAAAGGAGGGAGGATGGTTATCAATTCAAAGACGTATGTTTTTTAACCGACATTCAAACAAAGGAGGAAGGTTATCCAATTCAAAGCGTTTTGTTATGTATTTGTTTTTGTTTGTTCGCACATAACAATCAGATCTACTGAACCGATTTGGACGATTTTTTTTTCAATCGATAGGAGATGTGTGTAACTTACGGTTACCATGTACTCATATGACGATATTTGTTCATTAGAAAAAAAAGTTATTATGGAAAACAGTAAATTTCATGTCCATTTCCCATTAAATAATTAAATGTTCAATTCATTGTATTGCAAAAATTTTGTTGCCTCGCAACAGCAATATTAATAGTTGTATCAGGATGAAAAATTTGAACCACAGGCTTATACTAAAATCTAGAACATGAAACACTCATTAG
>JAXGGA010017912.1:0-23222 GCA_038373865.1 Uloborus plumipes | reverse complement strand
GGTCTACCGTTTAATTCTAAACAGTTTGGCGGAGTACGGGCTTGTTGGAAAATATGTTAAGGACATTTAGTTCTGAATTCACTTGAAGCTTAACAATGATTAAGAAAACCTAATAATTCAATTTGGGCCAAAAAACGGTTAAGTTAAGCAAATAACTCTAAAACTAACCTATACTAAATCTAACATTTAATCAGTTAATTTTAGAGTCAATTTATTTTTCCTTTTTTCACTTTCTTTGCGAAATATCTTGCATAATAAGTAAACCCTGTTAGTGACATATTGAGTTATATTTCTATATTAAAAAGTCATTGAACAGGAATGCCACGGATGGTGTGGCCCCGGGTTCGAGTCCCGGCTTGGGCATGGATGTGCTTTCTCTCTCCTGTCTTTTTCCTTTCCTTGTGTGGTTGTTTGACAGGTTGCCTACCCTATAAACGGGTCCCTATGGCATGCGTGTACTGTGGAAGTCGGACTTCACACCAAATTATGGTACAGTTGGAAAAGTGAAGCAGCTCACCCCAAATTGCCAGCCTGGATGGCACACGACAAAAAAAAATTGAACAGGAAATTTTATTTTCTGATAATCAAAAGTACTGAATGACGTTAAATTAATGCACAAAAAATGACTACAGTTTGATAAATGATGTGATGATTACAATTTGTATAACTTTTGAAGGCAAAATAATCTTTTCTTGCTGAGTTATGACTTTGCAAAACGAATTTGTAATAATTTTTGTTCCAATAATCCCACCTTTTTTCTTTTCCTTTTTCCTTCACAGATGTTTTTTTTTTTTTTTTTTTTTTTTTTTTTTTTTTTTTTTTTTTTTTTCCAGACGAACATCTATAAGTTATGTAAGAATATGATTGCAGTTTGAAACTTGAACTCAACTTTATATGCTAGTCTTATTTTAATTCTCTGTAAAATTTGTGTCAAAAATATATGTATATACCTCTAACAAATGATACGTCACTCCTGTTTTCCATATCATGTGCACATATTATTAATGGTTTTTCCTTTAATAATTTCCGGTTAACTAATGCCCTCCTTTCTTATATTTTTAGCGTGTCGTGTTCACATTTGTAAACTTCAGCAAAGTGCTTTTATTATTCCACGAGGGCTTTACTCCTGTCGTTAAATCCTCCAGTCGCCCACAATGGTAAGTGCCTAGGATAGTATACTTTCTTAAGAACAATGGCTTAACTACAAATAAAGGAATATTTTTCAGCAGGCGAATGCTACAAAATGCTATTGAAAAAATTGTTTTTGTAAAAAATAACTCTTATTTTAATTAAATAAATCTTTGGAAAATAGTATCCAGATAAAAAAGTAGCAATTAACCCATTAATGTCTATCGTCCCTTTTTAGGGACGGTCCAAAAAAGGGTCTAAATTTCCCCCAAAATGAACATTTCAACCAAATAGTGTTCAATGAGTACCTTGGTATTGTTTCAATTCGCTATTAACAGATTGCAGCACATAACCATTGTAAAGTGTGTTCTGTAGCAGTTTTAATATGACCTTTATCAAAAATGACATCGTTCACAATCACAAGAAAAAAAGCTAAGTTTTCAAAGTGATTCCCAGCTTCCCAATTTATGTTAATTGCTGATTTTATTTCTTCTAATAAAATGTCTTTTTAAATATTATATCGCAGGCAGAAAGCAATTTTAGTAAAAAAAGTATGTACCCTCTGGGGTCTATCGTAACTTTTAAGGGACGATTTTTCTTTCCTTAATAAAAAAATTAGTTTTTACATAATACTTTGTTTATTATTTTTCCTGTCCATTAAACACTGTTTGTAACCAGTATACAAAATATCTTTGGAAAAAAACATGTCAGGCATTAATGGATTAATTAAATTTTATGATATGTTGTTAATGTTCTCGTGTCCATCGATAGACAAAAGAGCGAAATAAGTCCCTACTTTCTATCAAAAGATTTTCACACTCTCCATGGAAAATGTAGTGGTGATGAGAAGATGATATTATTAGACTATTCGAAGGGCTCTGGTAGAAATAGTTGTTACTAGTATTTTTTAAAATCAAAGACATGGCTTGTGAAAAATTCGAGAAATTACTGTATCAAGTAATTTAATAAAAATATAAAGTGGGTGCATTAATTAAGTGCCGTGTGTCACAGTAAACGGTATAAATTTTGTGTTTGTATGCCCACACAGCATTGCTTTTATTTAATAATTTGATTTTTACAATTCTGTCAGATACCACTATTACGCCTGAGCAATTAATTTATTAAAAGTAAATGATCTCTTAGTTTTCCTTACATTATAGCGTCCATAAAATTAACAGCAGTTGCTGAAACCATTTTGGGAATAAAAGATGCTATTGTACGCATATGTCTGGAAAAGTTCTTTCAAACTCTCTATCAACAATTTACGTAATGTCATTAATCATTGTATGGTTAATGATACGGTAATTCATTAATCAAATATGTTAAGCATATGGTTAAATTCGGGTTATTTTATTAATGGCATCATGCTATTTAACGAAAAATAAGTTATCGCAGTATAATACATGTTACTTCCTTTCACTTAAGGCGAAACATTTACAGATCTCAATAAAGAAGCGAATTTTTCAAAACATTAAAGAAATTTTAGGTACCTGATTATACAGGAAAATATTAGAGAACATGCTATAACTTGAACTTCTTCAAAATTAGAATTTCTATAATGGACCATTCCATAGTGACTAACGCAACATTCAGAGCTGATTTTGTAACTGTTTTTACTTGTAACTTAAAGGATAAAAAATATTTTTTAGTTATTGCTGGTGGATTTACAATGTACATGGTATCTATGTATCATTTCTGCTAAGAATTAAAAAAATATATTGACAGTAGGTATTTTTTCAACCAAAATAGCAGCGTGACTAACGTAACATTTTTGCAACCCTGAAAATTAATGCTCATGTTGTGAGGCAAAAATCTCTCAAAGTTAAGAAAGTGTGAAAAATTGAATATATTTGAAAAATGTGTAAAGTTGGCTTTTAAAAACATAAAACACATGTATTAAATCTTATTATTTTTTTTTAGTCTTAAGTGCCACTTTTACTCAAGATGGAGTATGACTAACGTAACCATAGAATAACAAGCAGTAAACACACTGCAAACTATTTATTATGGCTAATCTCAGTGATAATTACAATACTTTTTCATTTTTTATAAACTTCTTATGTTGTCTTATTGTTATTTATTTATTTATTTATTCATTTTCAGTACTTTTTTCACTTCGGTATGTTTTTTTCTTCGGCTGAGGTTGACACTTCCATGGAATGACCTTAATAAGGTTTTAAGAAATTTCTGTTATGCAACTTGATCAAAAATACACAAAACATAACTTCTTTTGCAATCAGTTTATCAAAAATACAATATTAATTGCCATAACTGCGTCAAAAATATATCTGTGTGCCCTATTTTCGCATTTTTAGACCTTAAAAGTTTTGATCATTACGTCACAAACAAATATTCAATTTTATAATGTATGTATTCATATACCTTGCTCTTATTGAACTGGACAGCAAGATGTTTTGGTGTAACTAAGTGAGGACATATTTGAAATTGGAGATGCCCCCTAAATGCTTCGATTACACTAGCAACCCTTCTGGTCATAACTTCAACAAGGTTTACTGACAAAGCGATGAGTATTTGTGTCCATTTATGCCGCAGGAATGTAACCAGCTCAACAGTAGAATGCAGAGGTGGTGCCTACATCTATGAGAGTCTCTCCAACTTATCTAACTAATGATAGGGTTTGACCTTATCCGAAAGCTCCTGAAAGATCAAACATGGTAGCATGTATAGCTCGCAAATCATGAACTTCAACTGATATCTCAGATATATTTGCATCGACGATGGAACGAGGAAATGGCTAGAAACAGGAAAGCGTTGTTGGAAAAAAAGCCACCAAAGGATCCAAAGATCTCAAAATAAGAAAAAGAAATAAGCCTACAAAGGCAACAAAAAAAGAAAATGTCACCTAAGGAAGTAAACTAGCTTAGAAAACGAAAAAAAAAAAAAAAACAGCTTTAAAGAGGGAAGGAGAGATGAAGAAAGTTTTAAAGAGCTATTGGCGTTAGACCAGTGGTCTCCAATCTGCGAGAAACGAATTTTTAAGCAGGCATAAAGTTAATGTTATGGGGGGGGGGGGCACGTAACTTTTATCTAAATATAGATTTCTAATGCATCATGAAAAATCAAATAAAATCGGAATTTAAGAACCAGCAAAATGTTTTGTCTAAGCCTAAGCACACGTGTTTTAGTTCTAGCATAAAAAGGAGGGGGGTGCTAAAAAAGCTAAAAAAAGGAGGGGATGAGCTCTGAGTTGGAACTTTCCGAAGTTTTCAATTTTAAACTTGCATTCTTGCTTTCCTTTTGACATATTCAACTAAACTATATATTTGAAATTAGCATCGTTCTGCGTTGTTTGATAGGGCTCAAAACGCTTCTTATTATTCTTCCCCTTATTGATATCTTATTTATCATCCCTATTTTGGTAAGATCAGAGAAGACTTGACGCATGCGTAAATACGCGTAAGGCTTTACCTAAGAAAATCAAACAGTATTTCTTTTTTTGAATTAAGACCCTGAAAGTAATCAAACAAACCTTTATTTGCGGAAACAAATCAATTATACAAAAAATTGTCCCAATTTGTTTTAAAGAAATGTCACAATCAGCCTGAATACCCCTGTTTGTAAACTAATATACATTTTTCTGTTAAGACAACGTGGCAACAAATGTATTATTTTCAATTGCAAACACGCATTATCGTAACTATCATAAAAGAGAAAACGTTCCTAGAGACTCTTGCACCACTCTTCATGCCAAGAAGCTATAAGAAGAAATCCTTTCAAAATGTGTCTGGATTTAATTCTTTTTCTAGCAAACGGCCATGGTGAATCGTAACTATCCATCACCATTACACGCGAAGGCTTAGGAGACAAATCAGGATTTATCATTGGGTACGTTGACTAGGAGCCAAGCCAATGGGAAACTTATGTTTGGAGAACGATTTGAAAAACGAAACAAGTCTGGACCACAGGTCTTTGAAATAAATGTCTGCCTTAATCGTACTTGAAACTTCAGATTTGTTATATTCTCGTATATAATGTTTTCTTTCTTTTCTTTTATATTAGTGCTGATAGATGCATAGAAACCGTGATTATTATAAAATTAAATATAATTTTGTGCAATATCTTTAGCTCTATCTATAGAGCATATTGTTTTTTTTTTATTTTAACATTCAGTGTTAGGAAGCTGAATGTTTTTTTAAAAAGCAAACTTGGGCGCCAAAACTGCAGCGATGATTCTCTTTAAAAAAAACTTAAATAATTTCTTGTGGCTTGGAAAACATTTACTTGAAAATAGCCGTTTTTCACTGATAATTCTTGAACATATTTTGCAAATCGTGTGAGACATTTAGGGATTTTTGTCAATTTTGGAACTACTACCAATTAATGTATTTTTTTAATGATGATCAAACTAAGTGTGTAAAATCAAATCTAAATTTTTTGGTTAAGAGTATTTTATAAAGGGTAAAAAAATATTTTTCTCCAAAATAAGTGTCTAATCTTTAATTTTAAGATATATATGCGAGAAATAGCTCCAGTTTCATGCATTTGTATTTAGAAAATAGTTATTTCGCAATATTCATTGAAAAGTTTTGTTTTTTTTTTCACTAGATTTATTCAAATTTCACGAAATATTGAGATCTTTATTGGAGAATGAATCACGCTGGAACCGTGCGGCAGAAACGTTGCTATAATGTTGACTTCTACTAACTAAAGCTAAGACTTTTAATGAAATATTAAATAAAGTTAAATAATAAGGATTTAAAGAAATCATATTAGTAAATGTACACACTCTTGTAAGGGAAAAAAACCTTACTCTGATAATAAAACCCTGCTTATAGTAACAGACACGTTTATAAAAAAAAAAGTTTTGGTTTGATCAGTTTTATAAATTTTCCATTTTTAGCCCTTGAAAAGACAGCTCGCATAGAAAGGTAGCTAATGATGTTTACATTGCATATTGTTACTGATGTAAACCGACTTTGTTTGCAATTATGTTTTAAATTAGAAGAGTGATACTTAGATATAATATTTTTTTCAAGCAAAATTGAGACAGCCTATGATAGAATTATTCAGAAGGTATAATATTGCATAGGTAAAATGACAAGGCATTGAATGCTTTGTTGTTTTGCGACAATTGTAAAATAAACATACTATATACAGCAACGTTAAAGTTAATTAATTAATAAAACACAGAGGTGTTCCATGTTTAAATAAAGCTTGGAAAGCTTTAGCTTATTGTATGTATATCTATAAGTTCACATCTAATTGCAGTAAAAAGTGGTTTTTTGTAATTTACAACTTTCGTCTGCAGATTGTAATGAAAATGCAATGTTCTTAATTCAGCCAGTTATAGGGTAAGTGCTCCAGTAGTCGGCCAGTCTCCAGTAGTCGGCCACAATGACATAAAACTCCTTATAAATAGTACATTTTTAATTCAAAATCAGATATGGCGTATTCACACATTCATGTAGCTATCCTCAATCATCAACCAGTGGCAGTTAAGTTTTGGGTACTTTTTTACTTTCTTCTATATCTAATATATAGAAGAAAGTATTGGTTTCGTGAAAATTTTCGAATGTCGAATTTTGACGGATTTGCACGTTTTGAGGTGCGCTGAGTCCATTTCGACCATTTTTGGAAAATGTCTGTGTGTGTGTGTGTGTGTGTGTGTGTGTGTGTGTGTGTGTCTGTCTGTGTGTGAGTCTGTATGTGTGTGACCAGTTTTTGTGGCCGCGCTAGAGCAAAAACTACTGCATGAAATCGAACAAAAATTTTTGCACATATGTACCACCATGTGAACTGGTGCACCTGACTTTGTTTAGCGAATTCCTCCAAGGGGGGTGGAGCAATCGCACGTGTTCTGCGCCGGAGTGAGTGCTATATCTCAGGAAGTGACCGGCGGAATCAAACGAAAATTGGTCCATAGGTAGACCCTACTGAGTACAGGTGCTGATTCAATTTGTTTGTCAATATCTCCAAGGGGGGTGGAGCAATCGCACGTGTTCTGCGCGGGGGTGATTGCTATATCTCAGGAAGTAACCGGCGGAATCAAACGAAAATTGGTCCATAGGTAGACCCTACTGAGTACAGGTGCTGATTCAATTTGTTTGTCAATATCTCCAAGGGGGGTGGAGCAATCAAAAGTGCTTATTTTGTCATTGCACCTACTGTATCTCGGGAAATATTGCTGCGATTTGAATGAAATTTGGAATAACACTAACTCAATATGGAAGCAAGCATCGATTAAATTTTGTCGCCAATCTCCTCAGGGGGAGGATGGGGTGATCTTTGCGCTTAGTCAACAATGCGAAAAATTAATTCATTAAAAAATCGCTTTCACGCTATTTAATTATCAAAACAGCTGAAAACTTTCAATGATTTGAAATTTTTAACTGTTGCCAATTTCTTTTTACTAACAAATAAAATGTTTGCAATTTATCTAAACAAGGCTTTTGCAATGATTTCCAATTTCGCTCGTTGATTCTGAATTTGCAGGGCTATTACGATAATTGGGAAATTGTAGCTGTCTCCAATTACTTGGGCGAGTACGTATTTTATTTTGTAACCGGAATTCATAAGATAGATATAGAAGAAAGTTTCGTGACGGCCACGACAGCTAGTTTGAATTAGTAATGAGTCATTTCATTTTGAATGGTGTGCCCCTCATCCAAGATTGCGATTCTGCCTATTTTTCAGCTAAAATGATTCTATGGCAGACTACTGGAGCATTTACTAGTGTTGACAACGTCTTGGATTTTAACATAATTTTTTTTACATTTCTGAAACAAGTAGGTGATTCACTATCAGAAAGGTCCATTCTAAAGTTTTACCTTGTTTTTGTTGCTGTATTGATAGCTGAAAGTTCTAGGTTAGCCAAAATCCACAAAAGATCTCTTAAATGGCCGACTACTGGAGCACTTACCCTATATTTACTTTCTACCGCAAAAATGATAATGTGTGTTTTTAAAAGTAAAATGTTTTGAATTTATTGTTACTGATTAAGAAGAACTGAAGAAAACTGCTCGTATTTCTCAAATTTGCTGCCAATTCAAACTGAATTCTACTCGTATTCACTCGTTCTACTAAAGTTTAAAATATTTGCCATGAATCCACTATTTTTAGAAAACTTTCGATTTTTTGCTCAAAACAAACACGAACAGAAAAACAAAAGTATTTCTTCCCAAGTAGTGAGGAGGAGCCGCAGTTTATCCTCAGAATTATCTTTTGAATTCTAAACGATCTCTAACTTTAGAAATAAACATCAAGTGTCGAATTATCTCTTTGCAAAATGGCATACCGAAGCTCAGCTCCGCTATAAGCCATGCAAGCATGCCATGAAAACTTGACATCCTAATTGCCTCTGACAATCTTCCTCTTTGGAAAACAAGGCAGAACGCTTTGCAGGGATTTTGACTCCGTGCTGTTTTCTGCAAAAAGTATTTGTTCAGTTTTTTTTTTTTTAAATACAGTATTAGCTGTCTGCTT
This sequence comes from Uloborus plumipes, assembly GCA_038373865.1. Lineage (NCBI taxonomy): Eukaryota > Metazoa > Arthropoda > Arachnida > Araneae > Uloboridae > Uloborus > Uloborus plumipes. The sequence goes on along the minus strand of JAXGGA010017912.1, from coordinate 14,651 downwards.
TAGTGAAGTTGTCGTTTTGTGAGGTTAGATGCACCTTGACGCTTAAGACTTTTAGAGCTCGTGAATACAAGGTAAAGAGGACAATTTTTATTTATTTAAACTAGCTGCCAGGGCAGCTAGATTAGCTTCCTGCGGAATGTTGCTGCATAACGTCCATCTCCTAACTTTTACCTCACTCTAATGTTATATTGTTTGATACAAGCAGTACCCGCACGGCGATGCCCGTGCATTTAAATGGAAAGGAAGTCAACTGAATAAATTTAAATTCAATCCAACCCTCTGGAAGTAAAACTGTTATAGGGGAAACGGTATAGCTATTGGCCACTTTAGCGACATCGTATTTGTATGCTTGAATAAAAAATACATGAAATATCCTGTATAAATAAAAAAAATACTTCATATGATAATATATTAATATATTTTACGACTCATACTGTCTGAAAACACTTTTTCAAATATATTATTAGAAATAAGTCAACGCAAACACAAAAATGTCAAATTGACAGTAATTGGCCACCTTATCTTAGTTATTGGCCATGTAAACATTCAATGTTATACTGGACTATTCATATATATATGAAAATATTATACCTTTACATGAATATAGTAGACCATTATGTGAAGGTATTATAGCGTTAATTGAATATATTTTCCATTTATTAAGTACTAGCGGTACCCGCACGGCTTTGCCCGTGGTATAAAATTAAAAGTTCATTTGTAAAATAATTGATATAGCAGAAAAAATGCTCTATTACAGTTTTATTCAACTATAATTCCTTCAAAGTGATATAAAGATCTGATATGTACCCCACACTACTTAATTTTACGTGTAAATTTCTTAGTAGATGCCTTAAGTGCTAAAATAGTGCTTGGAGTGAGCAAGATAACAATTCAAACATTTGTATCCCTAGTTTGCTACGAAACAATGCAAAAAAATGTTTTACAATGATTAATCTCCTAAATATCGTCGATTTTAACATCATTCAGTGGATTTTTCGCAAAATATCGCCAACAGCGCCAAATTGAACCTAAATAATAAAAAAAATTTTTTTCGCCACTTTGGCGTCAAATACTTGGCGATCAAAAGCTTGGCGATATATCGCCAAGTGGTCGCGCCAATTCATATCACTTTTGTTAACCAATTCATATCACCTTGCATTGAAAACACTGATTTACCCGATAAATGGGGTAAAACACCCCCTTGGAACATTCGAATGCAACCCCAAGGGAGATGGACAAAAATAAGACAAAAGAGAAAATAAGAACAATTTTGTTGATAACAGAAACCAACAGAAATCTTACCAAAGTTTAAAAGAAGAAGAAAGTTTTCTTTCCTAGCTTAAAAAACAAAACAATACATTTTCCGAAATGAAACACTTTAAAAAAACGATGCAATATCGCAATTGATACGATATTTCGTTAATCTGTGCTTTAGGTACCCTTTTCTTGCTAAATGAACGACAGGCGCGCCAAGCGTGGTAACCCTAGCTATTTTGCGTAGTTGACTTTTTGAAAACGCGCCAAGCAGGGTCCCAAAGCATCTTCACCGGGAAAAAGACAGGGTTGCCAGAGAATTGGAACAAAAAATACTACGCCTCCTCTAAAAAAAATATTACAAAATACTAACTGTTTCCAAACGTTGCCAAAATCAATGTTGCTGAAATGCGAAATCTATGAAAATGAAAAAAAAAAAAAAATCCGCCAAATCTTTTAATTAAGTCATTAGTATATTGGAAACAGGGTTGCCAGAAAAATACTACGCTCCTTATTTGGGCCGAAAAAATACTACCGTGGAATCAAAAATACTACGTCTGGCAACCCTGGAAAAAGAACGAAACAAAAATAAGTATGAACACGTAACCATAGTAACAACATGAAAAGTTGATTTCCGTTGATAAAATAATTCATTTTATCTCTCTTTTCAAACAAATTTTATTCTAGAGTTCAACCATTTTAGAATCGTTTGGCTTGCTTTACTGAAGGTAAGCCTTGAATTTCGGGATTCTAAAAACAATTGTTACAGCTCTCCTGATGATCGTAGAAACTTCGAAAAAACTTCATTTTGTGCAGAAAATTTCAAGCTTTCGAATGACATAAGACTTGAAAATGTGTGTGAAATATTTTTTCCCTATTTTATCGAATTTCCGCTAAGAATTCGAATAGAAAATGAACGAAATGGAATTTTCGAAAAATCGCTTCGAGGTGCAAAACTACATGCTACAAACTAATTTTGTACCAAGTGGCATGAAAATCGACCGAGCGGTTTTGGCGCTACGCGCGTAACAGACAGACAGACAGAAAGAAGGACAGACAGATCCACCTTCAGCTTTATTATTAGTAGAGATATTATAACATTATAGCGTTCAATATCTTTCTCCATCTTTCCTTTTCTATTTTTTGACTTCTCTTTATTTGTTTTAGTCTTCTTTAAAGCATTTTCTTTCTGTACGGCTGCTTGTCCATTCCGTTTTCTTTTCTTTTCTTTATTTTTCACTCTTTTTGCTGCTTTTCTTGTTCAATTTTTTCAATAGCTGCTCTATAACTCTCAGAAATTATACAGAGTGGTTTTTATGGTGCATATCTGTGGAAAATGTGCAATGCGTACCTGTTGTTCTTTGAGTTCTTGTAAGAAGGAAAGTATAATACTCAGTTTCCCCACGTTCTTGATAACAGATTTAAAGGAATGAAAAAGCAAATGCGTTGAACTACATAAAAGAAGAAAAAAAAAATTTATTCATAATGTAGTCTCAAAGTGCCACTGTAATACTCAACTCGGGTCGATTCGAAACGGAAATGGTGAAATGGTTCAGTAATCTTGATTTCTTTTAAAATTAAATGACTTATATTCAACATCTAATAGGAATGCAAAACACTTTTTTTTTTAGATTCAACGTTTAAATTTAAACTTTTATCCGTACCGCGTAAAATTGACTTCAATTTGTTTCACTCTCTTATTCTAGCTTAAACACAATGGAATAAAAACCAGAAAGATGCTGGTCACATTTCCAACCCAGCAGGAATCGAGATCATATTATCTTCGAAACCATTCTACCAAAGCTTATCTCGCGTACAGAAAGAAACCATAGTGGACCGAAAATTGCAGTTTAGAATGGCGAGCAGAGATGGCCGTCCAAATCCCTTGTGTTCTTCGGAGATAAATCAAACATGGCGGAGCGTTTATTCTCTTCTAAACGCGTGCCGACTCGAAGCCGCCATTTTATTCTCGATTCTTGTACTTTCTTGGAATTCATTGCTTTCTGTTTTTTTTATGGAGACTAAAATTGATGCATTTACAATAGAAATTATACATTTAACAATGTATTTTACAGTTTCACGAAAACTGCTGTTAATGACGTTACATTCAAAACAGATTTAATTTACTTAGAAATCACAAAACTTATTTACAAGCACACACACAAAAAAAAAAAAAAAAAAAAAAAAAAAAACGAAACGGGCTTCATTCTTTGCATTCAAATTTAGTGTTATTTTTGCTGCGTTTAGGGCCATAATGGTTACTATGGAAATGAGAGAGCGGAGGAACTTGCTAAGAATGCTTCTTGTTTTGGTGTCAGTTTGCCTATGTTTGTCCCGGCTTCTCATTGGAAATGTAGTGCGAGGGAAAAAACTGTTTCAGACAGGAATACAGAATTTCATGCTTCATCAAAAGCATATCGATCAAGATATTTTTCCCTAACATTTTTCATCGCTCGAAGTGCAAGTTATTTTCCACCGACTTCCTGTTTACCCAAGTTTTAACAGGACACGGTAGCTTTAGTAGCTATTTGTTTCTCTTTAAGATGGTGAACTGTGAACTTTTTATTAGTGGAAAAGCTAAAGAAGACGTAAAACATATTCTTTTGAATTGTGAGCTATATAACGGGGCCAGAACTGCCTATAGGCAAAGTTTAGCCAGTTTGTCCCGTTGCTGTCGCCTCTCGTTCTCTCAGATCTTTTGAGTGGTAGTGAAAGACTTGCTGTTTTTCGTAATTTTCTTCTCTGCTCGGGGTTTTAATTGTTTAGTTTCTTGCGTGTGTGCGTGTATGTGTTTTCCCCTCTTTGAATGTGCTTTTGTTTTTCCTCTTTAAATTTGTTGTTTGATTTTAACTTAGGTTTTTCAGTTTCATCGGTGAAATTCAGCAGTCATGTTTCTAATTGCAGATCATTCTTCTTTTCCGTTTGATTTTTGATTATAGACCAAGTGTCTCCAAACTATGGCTAAAAGTAGCTACCGAGCATCTGAAAACTGGTCCGCTGCTGCAATCCAGATTTCAGATGCATAAATCAGTCAAATCATAATTGCTATGTATGTTTAACTCTCCGGTGAGAATTTCTTCCATACTTATATTTTGCGAGTTCTTAATTGCACACATTAGGATACATTCGATTTCAATCGCTAAAATCTTCAATGTCATCAGGTAATTTAAATCTTGTATTCTGTGTTAATCTGACATTTAAAAAAGGCCACATATTTTTTTTTTTAATAACTTGCTTCATTAGAAATTAAGCGTAGTAAGACTCTTATTTATTTTTTTTAAAGATAATTAAAAAAAAGTTTAAATTAGTTTTTGGAACTGAAGGAAAATATATTGGGAATATTTCTAAGTCAATAAGAGAGAGGTTTAATGAGGCTATACGAAATGTTTCCAACAGGTAGTTAATGAAATTATTTACAAATAATAACTAATGAAAATTAAGTAGGAAATTTTGAATGTTATGGAAGTGGTAACTACTGAAATAAACCTATTTGTAACCTATTATTAGGTTTCTATGGTTATTTTAGTTTTTCAATCCAGTGATTAATGAATGTAATATCTGATGGACTAAAAGAAAAAAATGACATCCAGCTGATAAAAACTGAAGATTAGATATAAAACTTGAATATTCTTTTAAATTTTAGGTATGCGCAACGTTTAATTTAAAATGTAGTTATTGCATTTCTCAATAATTTCTAAGACAAAAAAATATGCCTGTGATTCCGAACGACAATGTATATGATGAGAACTTTCTATCGGGGAAAAGGGGGGATATTAACCGGCTAGTGTTGTGAAGTTTTCAAACATGGCCTATTGGTCAAAAAATTTAGAGACCTTTGCTATAGACTATTGCTATATGTTCATAAGAAAAGTCTTAAAAAAGTAACAGTTACAGCTGAGTGCCCTATTAATCACTTGTCTCACCCAATCAACATTTTCCTACCTTGAACCAAATTAGCAACCAACGATACTTAATAGGATTCATAATAATATTTTTAAATAATATGGTGCGAAACAATTGATCATTGCGAATAACGTGCTTTTAATTCATTAATATAATTCTATACAAAGATAACAGTGAGAAAAATCAAGTAGGTTTATATAAGACTCTTAAAATGCTTATTGTACATAATGGAATGAAAAATTTCATAGCATTGAATAAGGACTGTATTTTCGGAGTTGTTAATTTTCATTCATTTCATGTAAACTACAGGGAAAATAAAACATTAACAGAAAACTAGCATTTACTACATAACTAATGCAATCAAAAAGTTGAAAATAAACTATGTTAAAAAATTATTGCTTTTTACTTAAGGTAATGGTGGGGAAAAAAAATTTACAACACGAGTACGAGTACTGCAGATTAAAGTTAAGTATTGGGCATTATATTATAAACAATGTATGCTTCTTTATCATGTATTTCAAACTCATACATGTATTATTTATTTAATTTAAATAATCCATTGAACAAACAGAAACGAAAAATTTAAACTATTTCTGTTGTAAAATACTAGTGAAAGAACTGAAATACGGGTACCCTATTTTCTTAAATTGAGCCTAATAACAAAATAGAATACAGTTATATTTTGAGCTGTGTGCAATCATTAAACTTTATTGGCTGCTTTAGCATTAACGTAAATATAAATATATCAAGATGAGCTGGAATTTTTGAGCACTATAATCACTATATCGAATACTTAGTTTAGTTCATATTTTTTAGTGCGAATGAGCGGACAGAAATAGTCTTTAAATTGAAACAGTTTCTTTTTTATTTTATAAACAATGTTCGACCGATTTTAAAAAATAGGGAAACTTTAAAAAAAAAAGTAATGCACATTTCTCTCAAATGTTCAGTGTCTGATATGAATGAGGAAGGAGAAAATGAAAAATAGTGTTTCAAGAAATAAGAAAGGAGAAAAGTTCTTGTAAATTAAAAAATATTGTTTCAAAAATTATCTAAATTTAAGACCAAAAAATGAAAAATCAAAATCACGGACTGTTGTGCACAAAAATGGCCACCAGCATAGCTCGCGGTTCCATCAGTCCCACTCTCGTACCCAGAGAAGAGATGACGTCACGCGTGCGTGGCCGTTGCCACGCGGGAAAAGGTAATTGCGGGACACAGATGGAATTGCGGATTTCCAATCGCATGATGGTTGATACGTGAACGGAGGGGAAGTATCCTCAGTTAAGGGATAAAGCTGAAACTTGGTCATATCTCACGAAAGTAGTCACATCTGAAATGTAATTTTGCGGCAAGATGTTGTGTTTCCCTGCCATACGAGTTGAATATCAATGGAAGAAGCAAAGAATAAATATGATGTTTTATGAAGTTTCTGGAAAAGAAGTCACGTGTCTTCGCTAACCGTTCCAAAGCTCTTATTGCGGTGTACGAAGGTACTCTTGGACGTTATGGAACTTCGCAATATCGGTTTTGAACGTGTCATTTCTCGTTTTTTTTTTTTCTTCTTTATTTGGGTTGGGTGTTGGCTGTTACTTTCAACTCTTACATGAATATTACATAAAATTATAAAAGAGACGTTTTCCCTAACATTATCTGCTACAGAATATCTTTGGAACAGTTATTAAAATGTCATAATTATGAATATATGCACTTGTTATGTGCTTTCTGAATTTTGACTACATGTTTCCCGCTTATCTAATATTTATATTTGCCTTTCGTGTTTGGTTAGATTAAATTATGTTTCAATCACACGGGCTAAAGCAATGTTTGGTTGCAATAAGCTTTTTTATAACGCGCATAATTACTACGCTTTGATCTGTTAACATTCTTTTACCCCACGCGTGACCAGTGTTTTATTGCAGCGTTTTGTTGCATTTTCAAAAATTCGTATTTTTAAAGATTTCTCGAGTTATAAGAAACCAGTTGCTCTGTAACTTTTGTCATATAAAATATAGGCTTCATGTGACATTTTTCAATTAAAAATTAAACCACCCATGTGTTTTAAGGATAAAAAAATGACCGGAAGGAACAAAAACACTTTTTGACCATCTTTCACCCTAAATAGCTGAGAGAAGCTGTAAATTTCAGAAATTAACATATTATGTTTTATTACTTCACATATTTTCCTAAAATTACCAAGGTGGTCAGGTTTAGCAAAAACAATCATTCACAATATATACTTATAATCATTTTTCAAGAAAATGTAATTTACATTTTGAAAAACTCCATGTAAAGCAAAAATTTTCATTTTTACTGGTATAGTAAAGTACTTTTTCCTATGCAAAATGTTAATAGTTTAATATCTTTTACAAGGACTAAGTTTTCCTGTAAAATTAGCTCCTTTTGCAGTTGTAGTCCCCTTGCGTCGAAGCTATCATGCATCGCTGTCTATGTGGCTTACGATTTTCGGCCATAAATAAAGCAGTTCATTTGCTAATAATGTAAGTGTAAGAACGGCATACAAAACTGCAAAAAAAAATATGCAACGCAGACATTTCTACACACATTAACATACTAATGCATCAATGCATGTGTTCCTATTCATAACTTCTATCTTACATAGGCAATGTTTTTCTGTAAATGTAGCTTTTCTGTAGTTGTAGTGCCCTTGCGCCGAAGCCATCACGCATTCTGAGTTTATGCGGGTAGAAATTTTCGGCAATAAATGAAGCTGTACGTTTGGTAACGACGTATGTGTGAGAGCAGTTGATGAGAAACAAAAGTTTGCAATATGCAACGCGGGTCCATTTTAATGTTGTAAGTTACCACAAGAAAAAAAATATAATTAAATATTTTCGTATAGTCAACAGTTCTAGAAATCACTAATAAACCCAAATACATACATGAATGAAAGTTTGCACTTAATATGAAGATACCAAATGGCAACTTTTCGACACTATTAGAACTAAGCAATCTATTTTTCTGAGTTTTTTTTTTTTTTAATATTGAAAAATATCAAATTTTGTATTAAAAATAGCTCCAAATTCAACTTAAGATCAATATAATTCTGCACACATACTATCAACGACATGAGTCAACTTTTCTGCACTACTAGAAATTTAATAAAAACACAGAAAACTTTATTTTTGATGCCCCCTCATGTGCACAGTAGAAAACAAGAAAAAGAAACCACATACATCCATTTATGAATGCAAATTTATGTTATTAGATATATGTATTGCAAAAATTTTCATTTCACTTTCTAATTTTCTTTTATGACAAAATCTCTACAATCTTTAATTCAGTATGACGTCTCATGTCATCTACTGCATTAAAATTTGAAAGGAACTACAGTAGAGAACCAATTATCCGGGATGTTTGGGACCACAGCTATCCCCGATAACTGAATTTCCCGCTTTTCTGGATCGTTACGAAGCGATATTTGACAATTTTTTATAAAACCCAAGTTACTATAACAAATAGTAATGCATCTTAAAATCTGATGAGAAAACGACCCAGAAGTGCTCATAGATATTACAATATTAAAAATTTCTGAGCTATATGCCACTTATATGGTATTTATAAAGAAACCGTTCATTTTCATTTAGGCATTTGAAAAGAAAAGAAAAAAAAGCTCTTCATGTTTTAGAAATTGCCGAAAATGCGTATTTTGAAAAGTGGCGGAAAAATCGACAAAATGTTGCCGGTTTTCTGGTTTCCCGGTATTTTGGTTCTCGGATAAAAGGTTCTGTACTGTATTATTTCTTTCGTTTTAAACTATCAATACTCATTGATACTCTTGTCCATTTAATTTAATTGTATTATTTTTTTATTTAATAAGTCAGCGCTTTTTATGCTAATATGTACCTTTAGAGCTGCTACAAACAAAAACAAAAATTGTTTTATTTCTGCTTATGAATAAAATAAAACATCAGCAGAGAAAAAAACCAAGCTATTTCTTCATCTATAAACAGTGAAAAAGTCGATGCATTTTAGGGCATTGGAACATCTTGATGGTATAGGGGCGGGGAGAAAATGTGATGTGTGGGGGGATTTGTATTCAGGATCACATAAGAGGTCAGTAAAAACTTGGATGGGTGTCAATAACAGACCAAGATCTCCCCCGCAAAAAAATGGAAAAAAAGGGTCTTAAAAGCTGGTTGGTACGTGACCAGTTTGTATCATCGTTAGAGCATTTTGTAGAAAGCATATAACAGAACACGGGGAGTTTTACATTTCGTATGATAAAAATGAGCAAAATATAAAAAGAAGAATTAGAGTTCATCCTTTGCTTTTTCCCCCCAAATGGCGGTCACGTTCTCAGAGATCGGATGCTTCTTTTTATTTGTCTGGTTGAGTTGAGGTGTATATCTCCTGCAGATGTGAGTTTTTTTGCATTATCGTTATTGTTACAGCATTAGAGGGCCCACACATGCAGTAGTAGGCTCGGGTAAATTAGGAGGCATTACTGAATGCGAAATGCACAGTTTGGTGTGTGTTTTGTCGACTTGAAATTCAGTCGACGGGAAAAGTTTTTCTTGCAGGTTACCAAGTTTTTCATTTTTCCTTTTGTATTCTGAATTCATGAAAGAACTCGTTTTGTGCGAAAGATATCCATAATTAAAGCTTACGTTTGCAAACGACTCGAATATTTTCGCACTTTATATTTGCATATGAATACAAATAGAGTCAAAGTAAAAGATTTGCGCCTGTAAACTGCGGTTCCATCTTTGGCGGGATTTTTGCTTTTGTGCCTCAACTTCTAAAAATAAAAGAAATAATGTTGAATGCATTACGATTAAATAATTTTTTAGAGTAAATTGCATTTTATTTAAGCTGATTTTTTAGATTTATTAGTTGCAACACTTTAGTTGTAAGAAAAGTACTTGACAAATCTTTTTATTCCTCACATATAGAGACTTTTATTGCTTTCCAAATATTGAGACAAAACTTAAAGTGTAAAATATCTTTATTTGTCAAATTTGGCAGTTTAAAACGAATGCAAGAGATTACTTTTTAATTGTTCTTGAAACTGTACTTTTTTTAAAAAAATGAAACTATACGCGTACAAAGCTTGAAATCTAATATTATACTTACTAAATAGTTTGTGCATTTTCAGTTATTAAAGCAAGGAAACACAATATACTAGAATAAATCTCAGATACTTATTAAGATACTGCCCTTATTAAAATTTCAAACCCTCATTGCGTGCTTCAGTTTGTCAAATTAATTCCATTTTGGACGTTAAAGCACACAATTGATAACACACCACAACACAAACAATGAACGCTCCTAAATTATTTACTCCCAGCTGAAAGCAACAATCTAAATCAGTTATAAACCACCCGAGTGAATTTAATACAGAGCAGTTATTATCAACTATGAAAACATTAAAAGGAAATTTTGTATATGGAATAATAGTGTAGTTTTAATTTGCGTTAATGCGTATTTCATTGCAGATTCAAAATAAAATATCAAATCGTTGACACGAAAGAAATTATTTCTTCATCGACGAAGAAATTTTAATAAAATAAACTGGGTTCTGGTCTAAAATTGGAAAAATATTTATTGAAATTGCCAAAATTCCAGTAAAAGTATTAAGGGATTCTAAAAGAAAATAATGAGTGGATTTTTTTATAACGCAGATAATCAGTATATTACAAAAATATAGTAATATTCAAAACAGTATGTACAAAATTATTTAAATTTTACATAGCACCAAAAATAGTTCACATACAAGTTCAAAAGGGGGAAACCATGCGTTAATTATTGCGTTCATTAGTTAGTTATTAATTTATTTTAAAATAAATTTATCCATTATTAAGTAATTTTAATAATTAATTAATAAAATGAATAAAACAAACTAGGTTTGTGCCTGAAGTATGGAAGATGTTCATTGAAATTGTCTTAAGCCCAGTAAAATAATTAATTGATTCTTTAAGGACATAATCCGTAGAACTTTTACATAATTTCTTCGTATATTGTCTGTTATTTAAAAGTTATTTTAATTTACCTAACACAAAAATAATTCACATTAAAGTTCAAAGGATGTTAATTCTGATCTTTATTCCGTCATTAAGAGTAAAGTCGCTTAATATGGTGGTATATTTTAACCCATTTATGCCCAGTAGCCTAAAAACGGGACGCTTGTTAGTTACTGCATACAAAAACCTATAATCTGTATATCGTTTTACTAAAGCTGTTTTTCACAAGTTAAATAGTCCTTCTTCTTGAGAAAACCAGTTAGAGCCACTATTTGGGCATCAGAGTTTTTTTATTGACAGCTATTTTCAGACAAGTCAGTCAAGCAACAATCCAGCAAGGGTAGCCACAGAAAGTAAGTTTTTTTTAAAGAACTTATTTTTCATAAAATTAAAATACTTTAAAATGAGTTGCTTAAAATTGATCACAGATGCCTTCTGTAATGTTACTTTGCAAAAGTAAATTCAAGTAAGGTCGTATTTTTCACACCTATCTGCGTAGTGTCCCATAAACAGGACGTTGAATAACTTAATAAATATGGCAACGGCGAACTATTTTAAGCCTAAAATGTATGTAAATCATTCCAAGTAAGAGTTTCAAGCAGATAAAAATTGAAAAAAATGTTAAAAAAACTTGGGCATAAATGGGTTAATATGATACCTTAGCTTTGTACACATATCCGACTTCTACAGAGAATGTTGGAGCTACTTTTCTAATACGAGTTGATCTACATGCAATACACCACTAGCTCGGTTTCCTCCTTTTCCAGACTGAAGATTTCTAAAACGAACGGAACTTTTGGATGAAATAACCGAACTGGTGGTGTTTTGCATGTATTTCTGCCTTAGCCCTAGCAGTAATTTTCTGCTTAAGTATTGCTGTTGATGCTTTGTGTTATGGATAGAAGGCATCATAATAAAAACGTCCCAAGTAGCATCAACTCATCGGATTTTGCTTAGCCGATCGTCGAACTCCTCGTAAACTGATCCCGTAACACACGATGATATCGTTCCGATCAGTATCCGAGCACGGTTTTCGATGAGCTACTTTTCATCAGAAAGCGATATCCTTCCGATCAACTTTCCCGAGTAAAATAAGCCGAACATCCAAAATTGATCCTAAATTCATTGGCACGGGACTGCACTGCTCGTAAATTGCTCCAAATCTCATCGTATTTCGAGCAAAACTCATCGGATTTTGCTGATCGGATTCTGTTAGGCCGATGAGACCTATTGGAGAAATTCCCAATGAGAAAACATCGGAATCGATCATCGGACGATGAGAATTTCATCGGGTTTCGATGAATAGCCGACCATCGGCCGATGAGATTATGCTGCTAGGGGTGACACCAAATAAACTCTGGCAATTGGTTTTAGAAAGCACTCATCACGCGGCTTCTCTAATCTTAAAGCAACCGATTGTTTCGAGGAAGTTGGCCTACTAAATAATCATAGTTCCCAATCTGTGAGATATTTAATCGAAGCATCCTTGCCAAATCAACGTTTGTCCAACTGAGATATCGCGGCCTCCCTTCGCTAATAATACATCCACTCTGAGTTGGATACTTGACTCGATGTGAATGACAATGATACGGTCGGCTTGTTCACGAAGAATCCTGTCTCTAGAGTCGCAATGGATGATGAGCATACCTCACTATAGTCTAATGTAGTAGAATTTCAGTTATCTAAAGTTTTTTTAACCCATTAATGCCTGACATTTTTTTTTTTCAATAATATTTTGTGTATTGGTTACAAACAGTGTTTAATGGATAGGAAAAATAATTAAAAAAATATTCTGCAAAAAAATAATTGTTTTATTAAGGAAAGAAAAATCATCCCTTAAAAGTTACGATAGGCCCCAGAGGGTACATACTTTTTTTACTAATTTTTTTTTTCTGCCTACGATATAATATTTAAAAAGACATTTTATAAGAAGAAATAAAACCAGCAATGAACATAAACTGGGAAGCTCGGAATAACTTTGAAAACTTCGCTTTTTTTCTTGAGATTGTGAACGATGTCATTCTTGATGAGGATCATATTAAAACTGCTACAGAACACACTTTATAATGGTTATGTGCTGCAATCGGTTAATAACGAATTGAAAGAATACCAAGGTACTCATTGAAACACTATTACTTGGTTGAACTGTTCATTTTGGGGAAATTCAGAACCCTTTTTGGACCGTCCCTAAAAAGGGACGCTAGGCATTAATGGGTTAAAGGGAATCTCGTTTAACTGACGTGGGTTTCTGAAATTAATTTTTTGGTAAGTAAAAATGTAATCACAAGGTATTCAGAGGTTGGTGTTCTAACTGCAAGCATCGAATTTTACCGTCCTTTTTTTTATCACTTCTCTTTTCTTCTCTTTTATTTTAAAATTTACTAATATATATTTCGAACACTAATCGCGATTGAATTTACAGGAAAACATTTATTGAAAAATAATAACGCATTTGCACTTCCAACTACAGAAACAAAAAAGAAAGTTAAGTCATCATTAAAAGCGCAAGGCAAATTGAAATTTAATATATATTACGCTTCATTAAACTGCAATCCAATTTAAAACTTTTGTGAAATTTAAGAACTAACTCTTTTCTTAGAATCATTACATAATGAGTAAAAACATCACATCTGGTGGCGTTTTGTAAATATGTGTATGTTTAAACCCAGAGTTATTATTTTGTCTTCGTGACAGACATTTTTTACCCTCTTTTTTCATGAACTTTCTATTTACCAAACGAGGCTCGGGCGATTAATTCGATTATCCCTGTGTAGTTATGTTGCACATGGAAAGAAAGATTACTTAAAATGTGCTAATACTTAAGCTTGACAAATTTTTACAATAAATAAATGAAAATATAATGTAGTTATGCTGAGATTTCGGAAAATGTATGATAAAATTTTGAAGAGGGTTAGAGGGGAGGGCAAAAAAGCATTTACGCTACAATGCGTATCCGGATACGCCAAGTAGAGTTAGGAGAAAACGCTGCCTGTATAGAAGGCGAATCAAGCGGCGCCATACTGCGTACCATCAAACACGTTCACATAAAATATCCGGTCATGGATTATGCTACAAAAGCCTTAATATTCGTCTCCTTTAATCCCTTTGAAAATTTAGCCAGCCTTTTTCCAAGCATCCAGTAAAACATACAGGGTGTCCACTCCTATCGTGGCCCAATAGCTAATTTCTAAACCGTTAGAGATAAGCATATAGTTTATTTAAAAAAAAATCTCTAAATTATGAAAGGAATTTGGGCTACGAAATGTTTTTCAAAAAAAAAACAAATTTTGAAAGAGTTACGAAATTTAAATTTTTGCACAGCCCCCCAGGCTTATCAATCATATTTAGTAAAACATTCTTGACACTGTAACGTTTAAAACTAAAAAAAATCACTCTTCTACGACAAAAATTGATCGAGTTATGACGTTTTGAAAAACCAAGATTTTGCATTATTTCATGACGTCATCGAGAGTTCGCTAACGGGACCATGCGAAATCCTTCAAAATCTTG
>JAXGGA010017911.1:0-23225 GCA_038373865.1 Uloborus plumipes | reverse complement strand
TTACCTGAAATATTGTTTATTATACAACTCTAAGAAAATGCATAGTGTTGTTCAATTTTTAAATTCGACAACCTAGTCATCATTTGACATTTTGGTTGAAATGTCAATTCCGTTACTGGTCAAATCCGTTACCAAATGTCAAATTCGTTACCATAGAGTTTTTGATCAATATTTTAATCATCACAAACATCGTTTTTGGCTTCAGGGCGCAAATAATTTCAAATGAAGTTGATTCTAGGCTCTATGATATAGTTTAAAAGTGAGATTTCATATTGATTTTGTATGTTAACGGACGACAATTTTCCTTGCAACTTAAAGTTTTACAATAGCATTTGAATACTTAATTATTCATCAAAGTGTACAACTAATTATTTTTTCACACACCTACAATATGTGACTAAACATCTGTTTGTGTTTCTAAAAGAAAAACGCAAATTAAAAAAATTACTTAAAATTTTTGAAATGTAAGCATATGGTGAAAATGACCCATATTTAAATTTCAAAAAAAAAAAAAAAAATCACTTTTTTCCACGTTTTTGTTTCTTTTTAAATGCTTGAAATATAAATATATCATATAAAGGAATTTTTTGTGAGTTATTTCATATGCTTTGAATGCATGAATATATCTTATGAGTAAAAACAAGAAGTTCTGTCAAGAACTAAACGAGCCTACTTTCCCGTACATCGACATCGGCATTGTAACATCTGATCAATATTCTCTTGAATATCTGAAACTGAAAATTATGTCAAACATACCTTTATAGCACTTAAAGCTGATTTCTAAAAGCAAAATATACCCCTCTCATCAGATGAAATGGACACGTAAAAATTAAATAAACGAGAAAAAAAAGTTTTGTCGCACTTTTTAAAGAATGTAACTGTTACAGTTCTTCTGAAGAAAAATTCCACAATCGTTTTCAAAAGAAAAAAAATTAATAAATAAAATAAAAGAACATCAAAACACATTTTATCAAAGATAGAAAAAAAAAACCTCGTTCGTTAATAAAATGTCTCGAATTTTATTTTTAATCCGTTGCCAGTTAGAAAATATAAATAAAGAAAATGCTCTCGTGAATGAAAAATTTTTGTAAACAAAAAAAAATCGTCTGCCAAAAAAAAAATAATAAATTAAATAAATAAGTAAATAAATAAACAAAAAATCGTCTGCCCAGTCAGTCATTTTTTTCTGAGCCTGCATTTCTGCCATGTTTGCGGAGTCAGAGTCGGAATCAGAGTCCTCACAGAACATTTTTCAGAAAAGTACTTTACATACATTTTTTATAAAAACCATTTTCTTACAAAGTTAGTTTGAAGGAAATCCGCCTTTAAGTTCAGAATCAACATTCAATTTAAATTTCCCAGTAGGAGCTCATGTTAAAAAATTTTCTGAACGGTTCATCATTGAACGAAAAAAGGTTCTAATTGAAAAGTGAAATATGGGAATGAGTCTCTCCGAGATCTTTCGAACAAAAAAAAGTTTATTCAATTCGGACGGTTCACTTAAAAGTTATTAGGTGGGGAAAGGCTGCTTGAACGGTTCAATGTTGAACCAAAAATGTTCAAATTTAAAATTTAAATACGGTAATGAAGTATCCTTGCCGAGATCTTTCGAACAAAAAAAAGTTTGTTTAAATCGGACTGTTTACTCAAAAGTTATTAGGGGTGAGAGCTTAGTTGAACGGTTCAATGTTGAACGAAAAATTGTTTAAATCGAAAATTTAAAAACGGGAATGAAGTATTCTTGATAAGATCTTTCGAACAAAAAAAAGGTTGTTTAAATCGGACTGTTCACTCAAAAGTTATTAGGGGTGACAGCTTGTTTGAACGGTTCAATGTTGAACGAAAAATTGTTCAAAGTTCAAATCGAAAATGTAGATACGGGAATGAAGTATCCTTGAAAAGATCTTTCGAACAAAAAAAAGTTTGTTCAAATCGGACTGTTAACTAAAAAGTTAGTATCGCGGGACAGGTTGTTTGAACGGCTCAAAGTTGAACCAAAAATTGTTCAAATCGAAAAATCAAATATAGGAATAAGCTGTACTCGCCGAGATCTTTCCAACAAAAAAAAGTTTGTCAAAATCGGAATGTTCATTCAAATGTTATTGGGGGGGGGGGGGGGGGGGGACAGACCGACCGACAGACCGACACACAAATTCCCCATCTCAATACTAGGGATGCACCGATAAGCAAAGTGGCCGATTACCGATTACCGATTAATCGGCTTTTGATAATCGGCCGATTAATCGGCCCAGCCGATTAATGCTCATAAGGGATCATTTTCAATACTACAAATTTCACAATCACTGCTTTTTTTTTCTTTCTTTTACAATTCCGATTTTAGAAATGGTTACTAATTTATCTTCAAGAGAAAATTTAATTTTTTGCGTTTTCCTAGTTTTGCCAAAATAATTTCGAAATTTATCCAATTTTTTGAGCAAAATTTCATATTATTGTAAGAAAAACTACATTAACATATTATTAATTACGTTAACTTGACATGAAATTAAAAAAAAAAAATAGTTGGAGATCTAATTTAAGCGTGCTTATAATTTAAACTTTATTTTCCTATTATATTAGTAGACATTGAATTCAAAACTTTTACTCTTTGCGAAACTGAGAGGTTACCTAAAAGCATTACGCCAAAGAGAAAAGTATCGACTCATGAAAAATGTTGCAACGTTGTTAATAGGTCTACATTTATTTAAAAGAGGAAATTTAAATTATTAAAAAATGCATATAAAGTGTGAGGATTATTTTTTTATATTTCATTCTTTGAATTATTATTTCTTTATTATTACTCGGCACATTTTCGTACTACATGTTATACTTATGTTTGCAGGAAATTATTTATTTCTAGTTTATAAATTTGTTCTTCGCAGCTTTATGTTCAAGACATACTTAAAGAAATTTTATTCAACACATATTTTTCTGCTTGTTGATTGCGAAAATTTGACTGATTATAAATAAAATGAAATGCTTATGTTTTCGTATTCCAATTTAAAAGTTCAGGAGTACAATTATTTCTAATAGTGCCATATGAATATAAGCTGTGAGGGTAATCTTTCGATATTCCATCCAGTTTTAAGCACTATATGAAAACTATTTGTTTTGTTTTTACCCCTATACTCTTACCCCTCATACTGCATGTTTTATTAAACATTTCAGATAATTAAATTTATTTTCTGTTGGTAAAATTATTCATCAAAATTTCTTGATGAAGATATATTTTAAAATATAATATTTAAAAAATAATTTTTCCGCCGATTAATCGGTATAATTTTGCCGATTATTAATAATCGGTCAAGCGGCCGATTATGGCCGATTAATCGGCCCTGCCGATTAATCGGTGCATCCCTACTCAATACCCTACTTTCAAATTTTTAATTTTTCGATATTCATTTTACCTCTTTATTTTTTTAACTTGGCGATATTTTTTGGACTTGGCGATATTTTTTTTAACTTGGCGATATTTTTTAGTTGCATTAAGCTACTTTTAATACTTTTTTCGTCTTTCTTTTATTTTTAACGGGAAAGTAGGCTAAAAAGGTCTTACTCTCATTACTGCGCTTTTATTCCGGGTGGGGAGAGGGTTTAGCAAAAGTACTGGGGGGGGGGGGAGGGTGCCACCCATTTTAGAGGGATGGGCATCCCTTGCTAAAGTCTCTGCTTTCTAAGATCTGCAATAGAAAACATCCATCAATCAGTCACTCATTGCATTCTCATTTCATACTCAGGCAGATATTCCAGTAATTTGTTTCAATAATAGTAAGCAATGATGCCTATGGGGGAGGGGGGGGGAACCATCGGCTTAATTGCAGATGGAGAGGTGCATCATTGTTCTTTGTGACTAGGCACCCTCGCTAAATTTTCCACATTCTATGAAACGCCATCGGCTTTATCAATCAATAAATAAATATTCCAGCATTATATTCTACTAATTTAGGTAATTAGAAAAGGATAAGTAGGATATGAAATAATTAAATAAAACAGCGTCAAGCAGAAGCAACCAAAAACAGTCGAAACCTGATGTCCAGTACGGCGAAAGTAAAAACTCTTTTCGACCCCGCTTTGATTCCAGTCGAGGGCAGGAGGAGAAAAAGTTCCACTTTAACCCTCGTGGGTTCCTTGGGGTCATATGTGACCCCAATGCAATTTCTGTTTAATATATTTTGTTAATCAACCATTTGTTTTTAATGGCATTTTGTGGCTTTTATTCTTCTAGTTTTCTATTCAAAATAATGCTATTATTGTGTTTTATTTTTCCCGAATTGCATTTTTTGCACACAAGACCCTTGGGGTCACTTCCCCAGAAGGCCAAAAAAAGAGGACGTTGCAACTTTTGTCCAAGAGAACTGGACAGAAAATGCATTGAAAAATGTCATAAGTGTTTGAAATTCACTTGCAAAAATCATGTTTTTTCAGGTCTGTAACAGATGTAAATAAATCTACAGTTATTGTAAGTTTTGCTCTAAAATTATAATTTTAATTCATAAACTAAATTTTTTTTATTTTTTGTTTTTTTAGCATTAAAAAGTGTGTGAACTTAAATAATGCATGTAACATTCAATAATTATAATGAATTAATTAAAGGAAGCATTGGGGTCGTTTATGACCCCAAGGGTCTTGAATGTAACTGAAATGGGAGGGACCCACGAGGGTTAACTCCACAAAAACCCGGAATGCGGTTCCAAGCGGGTTCTTTCCGGGGTGGAAACGAGCCATGTGAACGGGGCTATTGAAGGGAAAGCTTGAGTCTTCTACTATACAGTGATGGTTCATGCGCAGTGATGGTTCATATGTATAAGGGTTATTTTCTCAATTCGTTAACTTTTGTGTCCTTCATCCATATCTTCCAATTAAACACCTATTTTCATTATCTAATGCTATGTTCTATTCAAGATACTCATGAAGAGTAATGACAACGTGAATTGGCACTATTTTGCACTTAAATTATATATTAAAAAAATAATATATAGGCAAAATGTCATTTCCGTCCCCTGTCCCCACACACATTTGTCAACTTAAAAAAAAATTACTATATGAAGAAACATTTTTAAAAATTAATACATATGCATTATGATACAGTACAAGTGTGTACTTCAATGTACCATATAAGTATTCCTTATCATATTTACATATTTTGATAGAGAGCTCAATTCATACGTGTCCCCAGGTTTTGTAAAAAAATTTCCCCAAGTAGAAAAACCTTCAATAAAATTCTATAGATGGTGCTAGTTGGCAACAAAATAGCTCAAAATGTTTAAGAACATTCTTCTCAGCAGAAAAATACGCTTTAAACGAAGTTTACATATCTTTTAGGGTGTGTGAGGCTTGCTTTATCCTAAAAATTCTATACGTGACTTCATTCAATGTCATTTCCGTCCCCCTGGTTATCTTCCAGAAAATTTAAATAAAATTAAAAAAAATTGCACTGCCGAATGTGTTCTTAGGAACACTTTTAAGGTATCAACAGTTAAATTAAAGATATGAAAAACTTTTCACGCTGTTTTCGAAAACCCACTGTTTTGTCATTTCTGTCCCCACTTACGAAGTGGTTTCGGGAGAGTGACATTTTAATGGATTTTAAAAAATTTAATGCACGTTATTTATATTGTTGTGATACTTTTTAATACTTTTAGCAAATTTCAAACGGCAATAAGTTAGGCACATTGTTCAATCTTCAAAAGGCATAATAATTTAGATAGAATGATATTTAGTTGTATGGAAGTAATTAGTTGTTTAATTAGCTACATCTAAATTTAAAAACTTATAAGAATAAAATTTTATAAATTTAACTATTCTAATCAATATTTTAAAAGTAGTTTAGAATATTTTGTGCTTCAAAGTGTTTTTCTCTTACTAAATAGAACAAAATTAAGCATTTAAAAATAAATCCAAACGTTAATTGTATTTTATTTCCACGAAATTTTTTATGGTAAGTTTTCTACACAATTTTGTTCGTCTCTTCTATTCTAGGAACAGTCTGTAACGTAACATTTACATTATTGTTTAGTTATGGTTAACAATTCAAGTATAAATTAGAAATTTTATTTTTTATATTTGGATTTTGTTTATTTTTTTATTTCAAACTGTTAGTTGTTAACTTATTATATTCTTTAGGTAAAGTTCATATGACGTAATGGAGATGAAAAAAGTAGTTTAGAATATTTTGAACTCCAAAATAGCTTTTATCTACGGAACAGATCAACATTAAAGGAAAATATTTTTCAAGAGTAAATTTTTAAAATCTTAATTAAATTTCTCCTTGCTAGTTATCATATAATTCTGTTTTCTTTTTTTATTCTTAGAATAATTTAGAACAAATTCATTATTATTTTAGCTAACTTATGACTTAAAATACTTATTATAATAATTATTTGTTTTATTTTGTAATTATGTTTACTTTTATGTTAAATTGCGTTTAAGCAGTTGTATATAATTTTATTTTAGCAATAATTAGAAATGTGACTTTTTTTTTAATTAAAATTTTTTTTGTTACATATTTTAATTTCTACACTCTAGATATTTTCTTTGTAAATGTACTAAATTATGAGTGATAAAAAGAAAATCAAAAATAGAAGTTCTAAAAGAGCAAAATGTCCAGAGGAGACACAATATAATGAAAGAGAGAAAAAAAGAAAACAGCGAGCCAAACTGTATCAAAACCTAGAATTACATGAACAACGTAAACAAAAGGATAGAGAAAAGTATTATAACAGAAAAAGAAATGGAAAAATCAACGCAATCAGTCAGATGACATCCTTTGAACAGCGTTTACAAAGGAAGAGATGGAAGGAAAATACTAAAAGGTGCAGAGCCAAAAATAGCCAAATTCAAAATGATAAAAAATAGCAGGAGAACGCACCATCAGCATCATTCTCACAGAGAGCACCAGTATGCCCCTCGGTAAAGAAGTTAGCTGGTAGGAAGAAAGTCAGACGAGACAGGGCCAAAGCACATAGAAAAGCTAAGAAGTTCGAAGAAAAATTTAAAGAACAAAAAGCAAAAGCTGATAAATATTTTAAAAAATATTATAGATTGATTAAAGAGAAGAAAAATTCTCCATCACCAAGGAAAAATGTGCTCACTACAATGAACAAAGGGAAAAATGCCATCAAGAAAAGACTTTTATTTGGAGAAGTCTTAGAGGCTCAGTTGATTAAAAAAGCAAAGACTTTAAGTTCGCCTAGAGAGAAACAACTATTTTCCAAATGTATCTCTGGGGAAATATTAAAGAAGTATAGAGTAAGCAAGCAAGCTAAACCATTCCTAAGTTTACATCTAAATAGAAGGAATACGGAGTGCGCTAGCTTGAAGTATTAAAAAAAAAAGAAACGCAATGCTCTTCAACAAGAGGTTAAACAAGCTGCAATCGAATTTTTCAAAAAAGATGAAAATACATGCATTGCTCCGGGAAAAAGAGATTTTATAACTCAAAATAAGATTAGAAAGCAAAAAAGATATCTTTTGTATTTGTTGCAAAAATTACACCAAATGTTCCTAGACACTTCTAATTTGAAACTTTCATATGTTTCTTTTACCCGCTTGAAACCTTTCTGGGCTGTTAAACTAAACGTTTGTGGGAGGGACACATGTTTATATGTTTAACATGAAAACTTCAAATACATGATTCTAAAGCTTCATCAAACGAAAGCTCTTCTGCAAAACAGCATCCAAGATCTATGCAATCTGATGTGTTGCAACACGAGAGACAAAGAATGTATGTACGGGAATGCAAAAGGTGTAAAGTTAAAAGGATACATATTGGGTTAGCAAATAAGGAGGAAAATACATTTTATTACCAATGCAAGAACAAACGAGAAGATAGAATTCGGAAAGAAAAAATATTTGAAGTAAAATTGGTGCACAAAGTAAAAATTATGTGTACTGTAAATGAATTGGTGAACAGAGCAAATGAAGCTTTGCCAACTTTTTTGAAACATGTATCTGGGCGATTCTCTGTAAACTCGTCATTTTTCACACGAAATCTGTCCTAGCACGTTTTTTTGAAATGTTCGTATAATTACAATACTATTGCTCAGAAAATAAATCTATTACTTTGGTTTGAAAGAGGGCTAATTGAAGTTCGTGTTTTTCTGATAAATCATGATAGGGGGTAAGTCCCCCGCCTGGTATAACTAGGCAGGGGACTGTGCCAGGTGACTGTGTTTTTGCTCTTTGTTGCGTAATATCTGCAAAACTATTGTACCATAATTAGTTACGAGACTACCTATAAATTTATGCACAAATCGCGGACATAATAACTATAATACGTTTCATAATTAAATTAATTGACATTAATAAAATCACTTCCCAGAGGACTGTTTTCGCAACGACCCTGATGCATACTTTCATCACAAATGTGGCTCTCAAACTAAGCAAACTAGCGTTTCAACGCCGTTCCGGACGATTTCGGCAAATTCACACTGATTACTTTAAACTTCATACCAAAAAGAATTTGCAAACGTTATAGATTTTTCGTATTACAGCTTTGAATTTGTTGCAGGGGACTGTTTGAAAAAACTCCGGACAGAATTTACATGACAATTTTAAGTTTTAGATATACGTAATTATACCTTATTTCATAAGAAAAACATAGCTTCATTATTCTATTTTTAGATATTAATTACCAAATTTATGTAGTGTTAATAGGTTTTTTGAAATACTACCTTTAACAGTTAGACTATGGGATTGGGACAGCCGGGGGACTGTGTTTTTGGCGCTTAGATAATTTCTAGAAAAAAAAAATTAAATTGTTATCACTCCAAATACAATTGGGCCACAAAGTATTAATGCGTTACTTGTATTAATAGTGATAATTACTTTTGTACACTTTATTATTTTTAAAATAATCTGTCCGGACAGCCATTTACCAGTTTACAGAGAATCGCCCATCTAATGCTTTCCACTAACAAGAAAAGTGCAACCAACTAAAAGAATTTCTTAAGGATAATGAAGTCTTGATTTTGATTGATTTCTCTGAAAATTATGCTTGCAAATATGAGCAAGAAATCCAGAGTGTTCACTTTGGGGCAGCTAAGAAACAACTCACTTTACATACCGGTGTAGTTTATTACCATCAGGGAGATTCAAGTGGAAAAAAAGAGGAATATGCAGAAATTAAGCACCTGTCCTTCTGTAGTGTGTTTGAAAGTCTTACGCATAACGCGTGCTCAATCTGGGCTCATCTCCAACCAATTTTGAACACCATTAAGAAAGAATACCCTCAAGTCAATACCCTGCATTTTCAGAGTGGCGGTCCAACCACTCAATATCGCAATAAGACTATTTTTTTTTATTCCAGCATTTTTGCCAGACATTAGAGATGAAAGCAGCTAGCTGGAATTTCACGGAGGCTGGTCATGGAAAAAGTGCAGCTGATGGTATTGGGGGAGTGACAAAAAGGATTGCTGACCAGGAAGTTGGATACGGCAAAGATATTTGTGATTCAAAAACATTCATTGATACTTTAAAGCAATATCGGGAATTAAAAGTAAGGCTCTTCACCGTCACAGAGACTGATATAAAGCGAGGTGAATCCCTGCTACCAAAAAAACTGAAGTCAATTCCAAATATCATGAATTTTCATCAGTTGGTTTGGAATGAAAATAACAAATCAGTGTTAGGTTTACGCATGCTAACTTGCGTTTCTTGCGAAACCGATCTTTCTTGTACTCATTATGCTTCGAGTCCGCCTACAGTTAATATTTTATAGACCAAATAAAAATAAATGTAAAACAGACACATGAAAAAATAAAGAAACTTGTAACTCTTTGCAGTAAAAACAAGTTGGTATTGTAAAAGTTTAAAATTCCAACGAAAAATACTAATATTTCTTTAAAAAATTAGATTAAATCTGTTTTGTTTGTAAATAATGTAAAAAAAATATATGAAGCAATATTCTAAATGGTGTATTTTGTTTTCTATGTCATTATTTATCAATTGATAAAGTTTTTAAAAAATTTCTTGAGTTAGGGAAGTGTTTTAGCCGGGAGATGATAATTACACTTTTTACATTAAACTTAAACTTAAAACTGTCGTTAAAATTTTATTTTTAATTTTTTTTCGTTGCTGAGCACTGATTTGTGATCTTAAATGAGTTGTCTTTAAACAAATATTAACAATTATTAATTAATTACAAGTTGAATTTTTTCTACTTGGCATTGGCAAAAGTTAACGTGTTGAGTAAATCACCCATAGGCTATTGATAGGTGAGGTTCGGTTGAAGCTCCAGTTGAAAGGCGTAAGGCGTGGTTATGCACTGTATCCAGGGCTTTAAGATAGCTTTTGGGAGCTGAGCCATAAATTTGGCATCCATAGTCAAGTTTTGAGCGTACTAGAGCCCTATAGATTCTTAGCATGGACTCTGAATCGGCACCCCAAGAAGTGTTCGCCAAGACTTTAAGAATATTTAATTTTAAGGTACATTTCTTTTTTAATTCTTGAATATGCGGTATAAATTTGAGTTTATTATCAAATGCGAGTCCAAAGAATTTTCCTTGATCTGTTACAGCAATTGGTTGATTATTAATGAGTAAGTTCGGATCAGGGTGAAGGCCCCTTTTTCGGCAGAAATGTATGCAGAATGTTTTTTGTGCTGAGAAAGAAAAGCCATTTTCCTCCGCCCATTTTGAGACTTTGTTGATGGCTATTTGAATCTGTCTTTCAATGATGCTCATGTTTGGTGACGAGAAAGAGATCTGAAAATCGTCAAGGAACATAGTACCCTTAACAGCGGGGGGCAGTTGTTCGTGTAAGCTATTAATTGCTATTAGAAAGAGAGTGACGCTGAGTACACTTCCTTGGAGTACACCTTCTTCTTGGATAAAGTTATTCGATAGGACAGATTTGACACGTACTCGAAAGGTTCGATGTTTGAGAAAATTGGAGATAAAAATGGAGAGATTTCCTAGCAATTCATATTCGTGTATGGTTTTAAGGATCCCATATCTCCAGGTACGGTCGTATGCGTTTTCCATATCGAAGAATACGCTCACCAGATGTTTTCTTTTCAAAAATGCTTCCCTTATAGATGTTTCTAATAGTAACAGGTTGTCGATGGTACACCTTCCACGCCTGAATCGACTTTGATGTGATGACAATTCGATTCCAAAACGTATATCAGTCTAACGTTGACCATACGCTCCATTAATTTGCAAAAACAACTAGTTAAGGCTATTGGTCGATAACTTTCAAGTTGAGTAGGGTTCTTATTGGGTTTCAGTAAAGAAATTACGATTGCTTCAGTCCAGAGTTTCGGGAAAGATTGTTCAGACCAAATCCTATTAATAAGGAGGAGAATATTATGTAATGAAGATGAGCTAAAATTTTTTAACATAAAGTTATGAATTTCGTCAGGACCTGGAGAAGTGTTTTTAGTTTTTTGTAAAGCAGTAATTAATTCTATGAGGGTAAAATCGATGTTGTATGCTTCATAGGAATTGGATTGAAACTTGAGTATTTTTCGCTCTTTAAGCGATTTAAAAGCTCGAAATTTATGACTATAACTATCTGCACCGGAGACTTCTGCCAAGTGAGGACCCAGGCAGTCAGCCACTTCTTTAAAACCAGATATTGTCTGTCCATTTTTCTCTAGAATGGGAGCACAGCTTGTTTTATAATTTCCAGCGATTTCTTAATTTTATTCCATACGGTTTTAGATGGAGTGGACGTCGTGATTG
The DNA here is from genome assembly GCA_038373865.1 of Uloborus plumipes. NCBI lineage: Eukaryota > Metazoa > Arthropoda > Arachnida > Araneae > Uloboridae > Uloborus > Uloborus plumipes. Next base: position 11,544 of record JAXGGA010017911.1, on the reverse strand, counting down.
TGCTGACATACGATTGCCACGAGTCCCGCTGGCTTTTCCGCCGAATCCTCCGAGCTTCAGCACGAGCTCTTTTGAATGCCACTAAATTATCTGTGGTCGGATATCGACGGAATTTGCTCCAAGCCTTTTTCTGGGTCATATGAGCTTCCTGGCAAAGAGCGTTCCACCAGAATTTAGGATATTTAATCTTAACTCTTGTGGTTCTTGGTATAGTAACTTTTGCTGCATTTAAGATAATGTCGGTTACTCGACTGCTACATCAATGTCAGGATCATTCACTACTTCCGATGTTATTTCTGCCAACTGGGTAAATGCTGCCCAATTAGCTCGATCAAGGCGATAACGGGCTTGCTGCTGCTCATTATAGCTGCAGCGTCCAGTGAAGGTTAACTTGATCGGGAAGTGGCCGCTGGTGTAGAGACCACCTTCCACTTCGAAATCCCAGTGTGGCAGAAGCGAAGGTGAGCATATTGACAAATCGATGGCATGGTACGTTTGCGTAGGTAGATGGAAATATGTATTTTCACCGTTGTTAAGGAAGCATAGATCGTTGTCACCAATAAAATTTTCTATTATCAATCCTCTGCTGTTTGTGTCTGGACTCCCCTAGAGAGGATTGTGGCCATTGAAATCACCCAAGATGACAAATGGGGGTAGGAGTTGATCTATCAATGTCTGCAATTCCACGCTTCTCAATTCGTAAGAAGGTGGAATATACATAGAGCAAACTGTGATCAGCGAGTGAAGGTGAACACGTACAGCTACTGCCTGGAGGGACGTGTTGATGTTGAGCTGGCTAGAGGCGTAATCAGTGGAGATTAGCATCGCCACTCCTCCACAACGACGGTCTCCTGTCAAGCAGTCCTTGCGGTACATTTCTAAACCTTTCAACCTCGGTCTATCAGCAGGTGACAAGAATGTCTCTTGCAGACAGAAAATGGCCGGTTGGTGGGTTTCAACAAGATCTTTGACGTCCGTGACATTATGCGAGTAACTCTGACAATTCCAAGATAGAATGCTCAGGGCCATGGAGAGAAAAAGTAGGAAAAACGGCCGAAAGAAAGAAGGGCACCTCATTTGGCTTGGACGTCCGTCCATCCTTCATCTTCGGATGATGGAATATCTTTAAATTCGACGTCCTCTACTTCGTCATGAATGGAGTGATGAAGAGATTTAGTGAGTTTTACTTGCTTGTTAGGGAGCAAGAAAATAAAACTTTTTTTAACCAAAATATTTAGGAGGCCTCTGTTTGGAGGTGGCTCCAATTTTAGCACGTACTTGTATAATTTTCTTTTTTTTCAGTGCATTTTTTCGAATTTTGTGTCTTTGGCATATTGAAGAAGATATTTTCAGCTGGTTTTATATTTACCATTTGTGTTTCTTTATTTTCTTTTATTTTTTCGGGGAAGTTTTAGAACTATTGGATTGTTTTTGTGTAGCTTTGGGTTTGTAAGTTTGAACAGTATTAATTTGGTTTGTGCCTCTGTTTGTGTGCTGGAACTTTTAAAAACCTTTTTAATTGCTGCAGCATAAGATAATCCAGTTGTAGGAGTACGAGAGTCAACAATTTTTCGTGCCTCAGGATAAGATACGTTTTGGGTAGTTTTTATGATTTGAATTTCTTTCTCAAGAAGCCATTTAGAGCATTTTTTTGAGTAAGAGGGATGGTCTCCCTTGCAGTTGACACATTTAAATTCCTTCGTACATTCATTGCTATCGTGGCCAGCCTCAGAACATCTGGCACAAGCAGCTGTTCCACGGCTTGATAGCTTGGAATGACAGAAACGTTGACATTTAAAGCAACGAAGAGGGTTCGGAATGTATGGTCGAACTGGGCAAGAGAAGTAGCCAGCCTTGACACGTGAAGGGATGTTAGGAGTACTAAACGTCAAGATGATATGTTTAGTGGGCAATATTTCTCCATTACGTCTGATGGTAATTCTTCTCACTCCACTTGCGTGCTGGTCTTTCATCTCCTCTAAGATTTCCGTCTCCTGGGTGTAGAGAAGATCGGGCTCCGAAATGATTCCCCGAGAAAAGTTTAAAGTGGCATGTTCAGAAATGGTGATTAAATACGAACCTATTTGTTTCATGGCCATTAATGATTTAACTTGATTTTGATTTTTAATTTCAAGAAGAAGATCGCCACTGCGTAATTTTTTTACGGATTCAAATTCACCTATTTAATGTACAAGCGCTTTGTTAATGATAAAAGGAGACATTTTTAGCAAGATTTAAATTTGGATCATTACGTTTGATTAAAAAGAACTTCGGATTATTTAGTGAAACATTCTGACGCTCCCCTCGAGGGGGAGGAGGGTTTTTATTTTCAGTATCCATTAGCGGACCGGAGAACTGGGGGGAAAAGTGGGGTCGAGCCCCTGCGTAGCCCCCCTACACAGGGGTAAGGCTGCATACGACAGGGTTCGCCAGCTAGCCCTGAAGCCTCCCGTTTGAGATACCGCTTGGCCCAGGTACCACGCAGCCATCGGCATCGGCACGGTCGCTGAACCTTGGCTTGGGCTTCGTTCCGAAATTTGGTAAGTGTGATGAGGGAAGGAGGAAAAAAAATCCCTTCCCGCCGAACTTCGGTTTGAGCAACTGGGGGTCACTACTCCGCCCAAGAGCTCGCCCCGAACACACCATACCGCAAGCCCCCCCCCCCCACCACGACAAGATAAACGGACAACGGGGGGGGGGGGGCCTTCTTAAATTGGTGCCAAATCAGTTAAAAAAATACAGAGTTCGCGCACCCTGAAGCTACGCCCCATACTGTACCTCCTGGTATACCAGAAATATCAGCTTGCTCTCCAGTGAATTTTTGATTCATGAGTTGAAAGGTAGTTTTATGCCATTAATGGTAGAAAAGTCTTACAAAAGGGGGTGTGGCTCAAGAGTAAAAGCCTGGCTCCACATCAGCAAAAAATCGACGGCAACGAAAAATCCGGGTATTTTGAATTTAAAGGAAATGGAAAGTACCCGAATTTTCGGTTTCGGTCGGTTTTCTGCTGATGTGGAGCCACGCCCTAACTAGCGATTTTTTAAAGAACTAATTAAGTTCTGATTTAGGCAGGAACGTTAGGTAAGTAAATGTTGTTGACTGAGAGCGCAGCATCCAAAAATCTCTAAGTAAAGGGTAAAATTGAGTGTTAATGGGCTAACCCATTTACGCCCAACTTAAAGCTAAAATATATAAATGACGCTGCGTACTCAACAATCCGATAGCACTTTCTTAGTATCCTAATAGACAGCATTATTCTCACACTGCATTCCAAAGGGGAATTCTGAAATGGAAACATAGCGAATGACAGCCAAATGTGTGTTCAATTGCTCAGCTTACATCATAATCTTGGTTTTGATTAAACAATCAACGACAATCTGCCGAGCATAATGGCACACGCTTGGCCACCCAAGAAGCTTTTATGTTCGTGATCTATTTGCCAGGCCACCGTCGAATGCATCTATCACTATATTGCGAAAAACAAAGAATGGCAACTGTTTAAGTAACAAAATAAGCCAAAAGGATAGGAATTAGTAATGCCGAAAGTTTATTATCTTCATAACGCATCACTTAATACAAAGTTTCTTCAAAGGTAATAATGAAAAGACGTTTCCATAAATCATTCCTAAAATAACGGCCTCGTTATTTTATTGTGCTCGTAAGATATGCTCGAGTCCGCCAGTTAGGCTAGTTTATTCTAAACTTGATCGTTTGGAAATAGTCATCAGTTTTGCGACCAAACTCTTGAAATGGTCTAATGAATACTTCTCTTAATTAACAGAGTTTATGAAGGGAACGCGAGAAATAGGAACTTAGTTAATATGAGCTCTCCGATAACGCGAAAGAGTGTCGACATAAATTTTGCTTTACTATTAGGATTATAAACAAATGATGTGTGAATTGAGGAAAATTAAAAATCACGAATATCAGCTACATGGTTCTTACAGAATAGACAAGAAACATTTTAAAAAGTCGCAAGAAATTCTAATGAAATTCAATAAAACTAAGGCTCCTATAAGAGGGGAGCTGACTCATCCGACATTTTGGTTCCAAACCGGTGGGCGTGGAACCACTGGTATCTATACTCCAGTCGCATTGAAGAAAAGTGGAAGCCAAGCTTGAATTGAAGCTGTATAGATGATATTTGACTATTTTTGTCTGTATGACAAACATTTCATAAACTCAGGCTTACAACAAGTGCAATATGAAAATAGACCCAATTTCGTGAACATTTCCCAATAAACTGTTTTTAAATTCGAGAAATAAGTAAATCTTTTTAAATTTACCTAATATGGTGCTTTATCCAACTAATCATAAATTATTTTACGCCAAAGCAACCAGGTATAATATTATTGTGTTTTAAATACCGGTAACAAGGCTGGATCCAAGAATGCCTTGGAAACAAAATGTCGGACGAGTCAGCCTGTCCTCTAAAGGAGCTCTAAATAAAACAACTAAGCACGAAGAATGTACAATAAGTTAGCATCTTGTGTTTTAAAAGCTACGAAATAAGCCCTGTAGAATTTCAAGGAATACCCTATATCTGCACCTCAAGAAGTGTTAGCCAAGACTTTAAAAATGTTTAATTTTCATAAACATTTTTTTCCCAGTTCTTGTAAATGAGGAACAAATTTAAGCTCATCGTCCAGTCATTACATTTGGTTGGTTGGTTGTTGGTTCTATTGGGTTTTCTGGCGCAAGAGCTTATATAATTGTAGCCAAATGATAGTAACGCCAAGCTCTTGAAGAAAGAGGAACAAATTAGGATAAAGTGTGTCCCCTAGCAACTCAGTCAGGGATGGATGGAAGTGACTAAAATATTTAAAATAGTTGCATAAAATATGCAACACTGTCTGATTAACATTACATTTAATGCATATAGGAGCTGGTTCGTGGCAAAGAAGGTCTTTACGAGTGAATCTCATTGCAGTTGGCATCAAAAACTATAGGGGCTAGAAGAAATTGCAAAGGACACCAGTTATCGAAATCTAGAGTATGTTTTAATTGATTTAGAAGCCTTTCTTCTCAAAACATTTGCTTCAAATATTTGGGTCATTTTTAACATTTACTGTCCGGAGGTTAAAAAGACGATTTTAAAGCATAACTTATTTTTAAATTCAATGCGAACAATTATTTTCTGCGAGAAATACCACAAAAAAAAAAAAAAAAAAAATCTCCCACTCAAAAAATTATTGAAATATTTTTTTTTTAATTAACCCATTAATGCCTGACATTTTTTTTGCAAAGATATTTTGTATACTGGTTACAAACAGTGTTTAATGGACAGGAAAAATAATAAAAAAAAATATGTAAAAAATAATTTTTTTATTAAGGAAAGAAAAATCGTCCCTTAAAAGTTACGATAGATCCCAGAGCGTACATACTTTTTTTACTGAAATTTCTTTCTGCCTACGATAAAATATTTAAAAAAAAATTTTATGAGAAGAAATAAAATCATCAATTAATATAATTGGGAAGCTGGAAATGACTTTGAAAACTTAGCTTTTTTTCTTGAGATTGTGAACGATGTAATTTTTGGTAAAGATCATATTAAAACTGCTACAGAACACACTTTACAATGGTTATGTGCTACAATCTGTTAATAACGAATTGAAACAATACCGATGTACTAATTGAACACTATTATTTGGTTGAAATGTTCATTTTGGGGAAATTCAGAATTTATTGTTTCTAACTTCATTATTCATCGGTAAGCTATCGGCTTGAGTCGAATACAAATGGAGTTAATATATAATTTTGTTCCAACCAAAACGACGGACCGTTTTGTTCATTTATACTTGGCTAAACACAGGTCAAGTCCGGAGTATTTCTTTGAGTCTCTGGAGGGAGCAACTACATCTTATAGTGGAGTCTGAAAAGTACCTTTACAGAAATGAGCCATTTTCACCATATGCTTACATTTCAGAATTTTTAAGTAATTTTTTTAACTTGCTATTTTCTTTTAGAATTACTAACAGATGTTTTGTCACATATTTTAGGTGTGTGAAAAAGTAATTGGTTGTACACTTTGATGCATAATTAAGTATTCAAATGCTGTTGTAAAACTTTAAGTTGCAAGGGAAATTGTAGTCCGTTAACATACAAAATCAATATGAAATCTCACTTTTACACTATATCATAGCGCCTAGAACCAACTTCATTTGAAATTATTTGCGTACCTGAAGCTTAAAACGATGCTTTTGATCATTGAAATATTGATCAAAAGCTGTCAGGTAACGGACTTGCCATTTGGTAACGGATTTGACCAGTAACGGACTTGACATTTCAACCAAAATGTCAAATTATGGCTAGGTTATCGAATTAAAAATTGAACAACAATATGCATTTTCTTAGAGTTGTATAATAAACAATATTTCGGGATAAAAGGTGAGAAAAAGTAAAAATTAATTCTAAAATCCTTGGTAACAGACTTGACAAAGAATAAAAATACGCACCTGGAAGAAATTTTGTGCGAAACGCCACAGCAATACTTCTCCACTCGGGAAAACAAAATGGTGCGAAATAGTTACGTCACTAGTTTGTTCAGTTAACTGAATACGTGTTACCATCTTTTGATTGCAATAAATACCCTTTTAAGCTAAAATAATCTTAGGGTAACGGACTTGACAAGAACTGCCAGACAAAATATATTCATACATTTCTTAATGAAAAAAAATTATTGCCAATATTTATTATGAATATCATACACTAATAGTCAATATATAAAAATAATTAGTTGTGTATACTTTTTTATACAATTAAGTACATAAAAAAAATAGTTGAACTTGCAAAAATTTGAAATGGACTAGCGTTGTTGCCTTTATTCTCATTTTTAAAGACTTATATAAAAATAAATAAATAAAGTTCAATAATTTTTTGAAAGATAGAATTTTGTTTGGGGTATTTCTTGCAGAAAGTAATTGTTCGCATTGAATTTAAAATCTACGTTATGCTTCAAAATCGTCGTTTTAACCTCCGGATAGCAAATGTAAACAAATTTTGAAAATGACCCAGACCCTTTTTTGGACCGTCCCTAAAAAGGGACGCCAGGCATTAATGGGTTAAAAATGAGAATCAAGGCAAAAACGCTTGTCCACTTCCAATTTTCGCAAGTTCAACTTTTTTTTATGTACTTAATTGTATAAAAAGTATATGGGTCATTTTCAAAATTTGTTTACATCTGCTGTCCGGAGGTTACAAAGACGATTTTGAAGCATAATTTATATTTTAAATTCAACGCGAACAATTATTTTCTGTAAGAAATAATAACAAAAAAATTCTATCACTCAAAAAAATATTGAAATTTATTTATTTATTTTTATATAAGTCTTTAAAAATGAGAATCAAGGCAAAAACGCTTGTCCATTAGGGTGGGGCGAAAAATAAAAAGTTTTTCAGATCAAACTTCTAATAGTTGCCAAAAGTTGTTTTTGGTGATAGTTAGCTTTTGTGCAAAATTTGAGAAGAAATCGGTTAATATCTTCAGGGGCGCTGCGGTCGGAGAGTTTATCATAGCTTTTATCGGGATTTTATGGTTAAAATATGAAAAACAATGCCGTTAGCTAATCGCATTGCCTTTTTTTTACTCATAAGATATATTCATGCATTCAAAGCATATGAAATAACTAACAAAAAATTCCTTTATATGATATATTTACATTTCAAGCATTTAAAACGAAACAAAAACGTGAAAAAAAGTGATTTTTTTTTAAAATTTAAATATATCATATGAAATAATGTTTGTGAGTCATTTCATATGCCTTCAATGCATGAAAACATCTTTTGAGTAAAAAAAACGCAAAGAGACTAGTTAAAGGCATTATTTTTCATATTTTAACCATAAAATCCCTATAAAAGCTATGGTAAAACTTTGCGATCGCAGCGCCCCCTGAAGATATTAACCGATTTTTCTCAAATTTTGCACAAAAGCTAACTATCACCAAAGACAACTTTTGGCAACTATTAGAAGTTGATCTGAAAAACTTTTTATTTTTCGCCCCACCCTATTGTCCATTTCCCATTTTCACAAGTTCAACTACTTTTTTTAGATACTTAATTGTATAAAAAAGTATATACGACAAATTATTTTTATATATTGACTATTAGTGTATGATGTTCAGGAGAAATATTGACAATAGTATTTTTTTTAAATTAAGAAATGTATGAATACATTTTGTCCGGAAGTTCTTGTCAAGTCCGTTACCCTAAGATTATTTGAGCTAAAAAAGGTATTTGGGTTATTTTCAAAATTTGCTTACATTTGCTGTCCGGAGGTTAAAAAGACGATTTTGAAGCATAACTTATGTTTTAAATTCAATGCGAACAATTATTTTCTGCAAGAAATACCCCCAAAAAAATTCTATCACTCAAAAAATTATTAAAATTTATTTTTTTATTTTTATATGTCTTTAAAAATGAAAATCAAGGCAAAAACGCTTGTCCATTTCCGATTTTCGAAAGTTCAACTATTTGTTTTGTATACTTAATTGTATAAAAAAAGTATGTACAACAAATTATTTTTATATATTGACTATTAGTGTATGATATTCATAATAAATATTGACAATAGTAAGTTTTTTTCATTAAGAAATGTATGTATATATTTTGTCCGGCAATTCCTGTCAAGTCCGTTACCTTAAGATTATTTGAGCTAAAAAAGGTATTTATTGCAGTCAAAAGATGGTAACACGTATTCAGTTAACTTAACAAACTAATGACTTAACTATTTCGTACCATTTTGTTTTCCTGAGTCGAGAGGTATTGCCGTGGCGTTTCGCACAAGATTTCTTCCAGGTGCGTATTTTTATTCCTTGTCAAGTCTGTTACCAAAGATTTTAGTATTAATTTTTACTTTTTCTCAACTTTTACCCCGAAATATTGTTCATTATACAACTCTAAGAAAATGCATATTGTTGTTCAATTTTTAAATTCGACAACCTAGCCATAATTTGACATTTTGGTTGAAATGTCAAGTCCGTTACTGGTCAAATCCGTTACCAAATGTCAAGTCCGTTACCATACAGTTTTTGATCAATATTTTAATGATCACAAACATCGTTTTAAGCTTCAGGGACGCAAATAATTTCAAATGAAGTTGGTTCTAGGCGCTATGATATAGTTTAAAAGTGAGATTTCATATCGATTTTGTATGGTAACGGACGACAATTTTCCTTGCAACTTAAAGTTTTACAACAGCATTTGAATACTTAATTATGCATCAAAGTGTACAACCAATTACTTTTTCACACATCTAAAATATGTGACAAATCATCCTTTAGTGATTCTAACAAAAAATAGCAAGTTAAAAAAATTACTTAAAAATTCTGAAATGTAAGCATATGGTGAAAATGATCCATTTGTTGCTGTCAAAAGACGGTAACACGTATTAAGTTAACAAACTAGTAACGTAACTATTTCGTACCATTTATTTTGTACCATTAAGTTTTACTGTGGCGTTTCGCACAAAATTTCTTGAAGGTGCGTATTTTTATTCTTTGTCAAGTCCGTTACCAAAGATTTTGGTATTAATTTTTGCTTTTTCTAAACCTTTACCCATAATTATTGTTTATTATACAACTCTAAGAAAATGCATGTTGTTTTTCAATTTTTAGGTTCGACATCTTAGCCATAATTTGATTTTTTTTGTTGAAATGTCAAGTCCGTTACTGGTCAAGTCCGTTACCATTAGTGATTGCAATACCGGGATATGCGTATATCAAATGCTGATATTCTGAGTGATTTTGCAATTTCGAAATATCGATATTGGTAACGAAAAATACCGGAATTTTCATTATTAGCTGAGAATTATAAATAGTTTTTAATTAAAAGCGTTTTCAATTTAACGTAATAGATAAATACTGTAATTTAATTGTGCATTACTTCTCTGATGCGACAGTACCGAAATCAATTTATTAATGTAAAAATTTGGCATCGAAATTACGAATTAATAGAACATTAATAAATAAAGGTAGCGGAAAAATTGAAAAAGGATATCTTCATCATTAGACCGTGTGATAAATCGCATTTTCGTGCATTTATGTGCAACATTTTCCCCTCCATTTCCCGCTTTTGTTAATAATGTATTATGGGTCATTTTCAAACTTTGCTTACATTTGCTGTTCGGAGGTTAAAAAAACGATTTTGAAGCATAACTTATATTTTAAATTCAATGCGAATAATTATTTTCTGCAAGAAATACTCCCAAAAAAATTCTATCACTCAACAAATTATTGAAATTTATTTATTTATTTTTATATAAGTCTTTAAAAATGAGAATCAAGGCAAAAACGCTTGTCCATTCCCAATTTTCGCAAGTTCAACTATTTTTTTCCTATACTTAATGGTCAAAAAAAGTAAATGCGACATATTATTTTTATATATTGACTATTAGTATATGGTATTCATGATAAATATTGACAATAGTAATTTTATTTCAATAAGAAATGTATGAATATATTATGTCCGGAAGTTCTTGTCAAGTATGTTACCCTAAGATTATTTTAGCTAAAAAAGGTATTTATTGAAGTCAAAAGATGGTAACACGTATTCAGTTAACTTAACAAATTAGTGACGTAACTATTTTGTACCATTTTGTTTCCTGAGTCGAGAAGTATTGCCGTGGCGTTTCGCACAAAATTTTTTCCAGGTGCGTATTTTTATTTTTTGTCAAGTCCGTTACCAAAGATTTTAGTATTAATTTTTACTTTTTCTAAACTTTTACCCCTAAATATTGTTCATTATACAACTCTAAGAAAATGCATATTGTAGTTCAATTTTTAAATTCGACAACCTAGCCATAATTTGACATTTTGGTTGAAATGTCAAGTCCGTTACTGGTCAAATCCGTTACCATAGAGTTTTTGATCAATATTTCAATCATCTTAAACATCGTTTTAAGCTTCAGGGCGCAAATAATTTCAAATAAAGTTGGTTCTAGGCTCTATGATATAGTTTAAAAGTGAGATTTCATATTTATTTTGTATGGTAATGGACGACAATTTTCCTTGCAACTTACAGTTTTACAACAGCATTTGTGTCGTGTATTGGCTAGCTAATTGATGTCTAGTCAATTAATGTAACACAAGAACCATGCTGTTCTGCGTGAGAGGTTACCGGTTTATTATTTACATGTCATACAGTTACAAATACAGTTACGTTAATACTTTACAGTTGCAGTTAAATGATAATATCTTACAACTTCCTCCACCGATTTTGAAGAATATATACAAAATTTACAAGTTCAGTCTATCTGGTGCTTTGCGAATTCTAGAGGATCGTCTCAGTGATGTTGTGGTTTCAGGGGTAACCACTGGAACTGGATTCGACGGTGGAGTTGTAGCAGTTGGTTGAGCAGGTGAGGATGGTGTGGAAGGATCATCAGATAAACTTTCACTGGGTGATTCCTGTGTAGGATCACTGGAAGATTGATCTGTATTTGCAGCTGGAGCAGATGAACCCTTGTAACTTTCTGAGCCTCTGGAAGGATAAAATTGATTGTGGGTTTGTACTGTTGATATTCTCTTGTGGGACATTAGCCAGCCGGT
>JAXGGA010017910.1:0-23229 GCA_038373865.1 Uloborus plumipes | reverse complement strand
GTTGCCGTCTGCTAAAATTTTAGCCGAGGCTCAAATTTTATTTCAAAATTAGATCAATCCAGATTATTTTTACTTGTAAATAATCAAACACTATTGCTAGTTTAGAAAAGAAAACAAAAATGAAGTCATACAACAAAGGTCATACAAACAAAAATTAATCTTTTGGAAAAATTCAGTGGGCAGGGTGTAAAATATTTTTAGTCCTGTAAAATCAGCTACTTTTGATAATAAATGCCTCACATATAAGTTTCAAAATAAACATATACACATAACACATTTTAAGTCAAAATTTAATTGGTTGTATAAAATGTAACTCACATCAGAAATATTAGTTATTTCCCAACTGGTTATGCCTGGACAGCTAGCCATGCGCAGAGACAAAACACGCAAACACTGAACTATATTGGCACTATCGGGAACACCACATTCTTTACACAGATCTAGCATAGTCTGTTCTTCATCCATACGCATTTTGTAAGCTTCTGCCAAATGATTTGCAGCATTCTGTAAAGACACATTGACATTTTTATACCCAGTACACTACTATTATAGTAAATTATGTTCAAAGCGAAGTTAATTCTTATTGCATAAAATTTAATAATAGGCTTAGTTAAAAAAAATGTTGATCAAAAAAGAATTCTGATTTAGGCAGACTCTGGGTATTCCACATAATGTACTGCTTTAAAGTCAGTCAACAACAGAATAAAAGAAAAGTTTACAAATGTTCAATAATATCCAAAATGTTTAACTTTTAGAACATATAAGAATTAGAATAACTTGCTTATAAATATAGTTTATTAGAAGTGTGTACTAAATTGGTTGTTTACAAGAAACACTAAAGTATTTCATAAAAAAACAGTAACTGAAGAATTCTATGAACCAATGTTGTATGAATAGTCCGTTGCTTCAAGTAGAAACAGTCAGAATGCATTTAAAATGGCTATTATCAAAAAGTTTAGTGAGATTGTTTACAAACATTCAAGTGAATATGCATTACAATATTTTGAAACCTGGTATGTTGATTCCATTGTAAAAAAAAACAAATTGCCGCAATAAGTTGAGCCAAAAATACTAAAGTTCTACTTCGTGACACTTGCAGCATAAGGTAAAATTACATGCAACACAAAATCTTTAGTTGCTTCAGGCATATTTAGGATGATACATATTAAATGTAAGAAAGTTAATTCAAAATATGAAACTTTCATTTAAAAAGTCTATACCTTAAAAACATCATCTGCTTGTTTTATACCAACGCATTTCATATTCAACCAGGCTTTTTTTCTTTTAGTTCTCTAAAAGACAAAATATTTTTAAAAATACACATGGAGAGTACTGTGAAAGCACTTATATTTGAAAGCTATAATTCCTGCTAAAATGAAGATATCAGTGAGTTTTAAAGCTGAAAATTTCCCACATTGTATCTGAACAAAACCAAACATTGATTCATACATAAAGGTGAAATATTTTGTGACGTTTAAATTTTTGCGATTATGATGCTTTTGCAGTTGGATCTCATTATAGTATACAGTCAATTTCCATATGGATGAGGTTCACAGGCAGGGCCGGATTTAGACTTTTCGGGGCCCTAAGCTATTTCATATGTGGGCCCCTTTTGTAGAAGGCAAATAATAAAATCATCCAATAGTTTATGGCCCCCAAAAAATCAGGGCTCTAAGCTGTAGCTTGTTTAACATATACGTAAATCCAGCCCTATTTACAGGACCATAGAAATCCTTTTGCTGTAAAGAAATTTCGCTATACTGATCTTACAAATTTTAACATTGTGTCTATGTTCAGTTGGGGATTTCCAAAGTTGTTGCTAAAACAAGATTTTTGCTGTGAATTCACAAAAATAGGACTTGATTGTATACACACACAAGCATATTGTGTGTATATATATATATATATATATATATAGATAGATAGATAGATAGATAGATAGATAGATAGATAGATAGATAGATAGATAGATATACATATAGAAAGATACTACCCCTTCAAGGGTACTTCATACATTGAGAATCCAAAATATGCTTCAAAAGTTTGGTCAAGCATACTTTCATTCCGAGTATTTTAAATAAATTTTAACTTTTGAAAATGGAAAGGAGAACCAATTGGAATTTTTAAAACATTATTTGAATATTTTCATTTTTCTTTTTTAAATACAATGTATAACATTTTCTACTTGTTGACAATCAAAAGTGTATTCTTCCTTTCTTTTCATCTTCCATTTCTTCTTTAGAAATACAGACTTCATACCTATTACCGTCTTCACTATTTTCAAATATTTCACGCCTTGGAAAAAATCCTAGCACTATCTCGGTATGTGTAGATATATGAGAGCAAAATTTCAAGTAACACTAACAAATACTAATGAACTGAACTCTTTGGAGCTGAAATGACAATGAAAAGCAATCATCTTTGATAGCAAATAGGCCAGACAAAAAAGTCTGATCACAGGAGATTTCTTTTAAAAACAATAACAACAAAACAATTGTGATAAAATTTATGTAATGTAACATTGCTAGTACATTATAATAGTCCATTGAATGACTAGAAGCAAGCCCTTGGGTTGCTTCTAGTCAGGTTTGATTCTTGGTTGTGGAGCAAGCACCTAGGTATAGATTTTCATAGTAGTGCTTCTGGGACTGAGCAACTGTTGAGTTCGAGTTGAGGCAATTACGGGATCAAAAGACTGTGTGACGACAGCTTTAAGTACCAGTTGGCTGACCGCTGCATTTTTCAAAAGATATATGTACAGAGAGAGAGGAGCGTGCATTCAGCTTCTGGTTTAGGAGAGGTTATTACAATAAGACGAGAAAGCAAAAGAAAAAATAATTAAAACAACAAAATAATTCATGACATCACTAACTTTTTAACTTTAAACTTACTTGTTTTTCTGATCTAGTCGTCATAGTGATGTAAATGAAAAGAGTAGTATTATACAAGGGGTCTCCATTATTTGACAAAAGCTTCAAATGACGATAACCTTTAAAAGGAAAAAAGTTAATTTAAAGCAATAATACAGGTATAATTTCATATAAAAGTATTTTATCTGAAATAGGTTATTAAAAAGGTAATTAGTTTATTAATGTGTCTAATTACAGAAAACCTTAACCAAGTGCTTAATATGGAATGCAATTATTTTGTATTTATGTTTTAACTGATTTAATTTATCTAAATCAGAAGCTTCCTTTTTATACACTAAACTTTGCAGAATATATATAGAGCCATACTTTGATATCTCAAACCTCCTTATTTCGAAACCCTTTAAGTCTCAAAAAATATCCGTCGCCCCTGGATTTCCGTAAAAACTTTTGGCTATTTTAAATAGTTATCTCATTATTTAATTTTAGATACCCTTGTTATGTCGAAATTTTTGTGCAGAAGCGTGTTTTAATTTCTGTTTTCCCTTGGGAATATTTGTAGCAGAAACATTTTTGGAGCATCTGCGTTTAGTTTTTCATCCCTTTTTATGGAAAACATTGAATTGATGTCACGAAATCATGTACCTGCTTCTTTAAAATGTGCGTCAAGTCATAGAGATTTTTTTTTTTGCATTTAAATTAGCACTAGATTTTGTTTTCCAATAATGGGGGGAAATGTAAAATAACCAAGGAATTCAAGTTATTATTCACGTATTGAGTTGTTAGTTCAATCATTGAGTATTAAACATTCTAGATTACCTGTTTGTAAACATGTCAATGGAATTGTGTACTGTCCAATAAAATCGTCTCCAATGAATTCATCGTCTAATACTGCTATTCGTAACAAGGCTAATTCGGGCACAGTCACAGTAAATTCAAAACTTTCATCAAATATAGGAGAATGACCTAAAAACAGAAAAGGTATATCATTATGCCATTAAATATTAATCTTATAACTATTAAACATACATATTTCTTATAACTACCTTCATTTGATACTGTTCTAGTGCGTGCTTCAGCACAATCAATTGCCATCCCATATACTTGGACAACAACATAAGGATCAATTGAACTTGCTTTAGCAGAAGCTCCTTTTGGCTGAGGTAATTGCTGAGCACTAATAATCTACAACAATCAAAACAAATAAATTTGAGTCATAAAACATTGTATTACCTCTGTCAAAAGAAACAAGACTACTGTAAAAAAGGTTGATGTCAAATATATAAATTATAGTTTTAAAAAACTAAAAAATACGCTTTTAGAGTTAATCAAACTTAAAAAATTTCCCCCAGCTTTTCAAAACTATTGAATATTCGCTAAGTTTACATGCACTTGTAATACATCAACATGAAATACAGTTTAGCATTTGCATTAATAATAGTATTAAATATATTACTTTTATATTTGCAAAGAAAGTGAATTTTATCTTTCATTCAGTCGCATACATACAAACAAAGCTTGATGAGCTTGTAGTAGATATTTATTATTCAAAAGAGAACTAACTTTTAAATACAATATGGTCGGTTCAACACCAGGTAAAGGATCCTTTGCACAGCCCCCAGAATAAAGACACAACTGATCTCGTAGGAAAGATGGCTTAAAAACATAACCACAATTCCCATTTTGCATAAACCATCCTTGATAAAGATCCATCATATGGCCAGCAGTTTGATAATTCATAGCCACTGAAATACATTTGAAACAAGAAAGTAACATAAATGTATATATATATATATATATATATATACACACACACACACACAACATTTGAATCTATTTAAACATTTGATTAAATCAGTTGTTCAGTATTAATTGCTTAGTTAAATTAATGAGATTTTTTTTATGTTGCGGTCCAATTAAGGAATTATATTTCTTATATTAATTTATATTGTCAGTTTGTGCAGCATGTAATAACAATGTAACATGTTTTTGACCTCAGTAATAAACATTTAATATTATTTAATATTCTGTGAAAAATTATTCAATTAACAAGGTTAGTAATTTCTATTATTCACTATATTTTGATTTTACAGACTGTAAGTTGTCTGAAACCTATGAGCCCACCTTAAATAAATGTCATGATGACAATGTTAAATAAATGAGTAAATGAGTAAAAAATAAAAACATACAGAAACACCAATTAGTGTTACTAAATAATGTAAAGTGTTTCAGTAATTTAAAAAGCAAAAAGAAGTATCAAATGAAGAATAAAAAGGTAAACTAGGTTGTATAAAACAATTTATTTATTTTAACAATTAGATTACTTTTGGCCCCTTGTTTTGCTGAAATTTATCTGCATGTACATGTTTGATACTACAATAAATATAAACACAAGCAAAATTTCATTAAGATTGTTATGTTTAACCTGATCTTTTTAAAAACTTGGAATTGTTTAAATTTTCCTCCTTCAAAACCACCTCCAACAGATGTACACTAGTAGGGATAAATTTTCTATTGCATTGTTATATTACTACTACTATAAGACCATTAAGTTTTATAAACAGACATTTTTATTAACAACTGAGTGTCAGTTTCACAATTAAATTCGACATAGGGTTGAACTCAATTTAAAATTAGAAAATTTGTTGCATCTTTAATTTATATTTTATCCCTCTTTATTTCATGCAAAATTATTTTGAGTTGTGTCATATTTTATAAGACTGAAGTTTTTTCTTGTAAAGGTAGAGTAAAAGTAATATAGCTTAATGCACTAACTAGCAAAGTAATTAGTTTATTCTTAAAGCTTAAGAGTTATGAGGCATATCATCAAGTCATGTTTATCAAAAAAAAAAAAAAAAAGTTATGTGAAATAAAAACAATTACCCAGTTGGCAACCACAGCTCCAGTACTCCAAGGGATTATAGTTACTGCTATCAACACGAGTGCTATTTGGAAAAACATGAGTGAAGAAGCGTTTATTATGATTCACCATGTCTTCAGCAGAGAACTGTGCAAGTTTAGATGCCATGACTTCAGAAAAAGATGAAACATCCGACAGCTTTTCTGGAAATAGAAGAATTTATAATTTTCTCATATCATAATTCCATAGTAAATAGGAAGAGTTCTGACTAAAATAATTTATACTAGTGAAGATGTATCATTCAGATCTCTAAAGACCACTTACAAAGGGTACAAAATAAAAAAAGGACACACGCAAGTTATAGCTCTGATTTACCAGGGAAAAAATCAACTATGGCTTTATAACACGTGTTAGCACAAAATATTAATTTATTATCTACACTGGTATGCAAAACTTAAAGATGAAGTTAAAAATCAACAGATCATCGGAAAAAAAGGCAGAGTGGGATGAAGGGATGAAAGACCAATGGCACAAAAAGAGGAATGGGCAGCAATGCTTCAATAACTCGTTGACAGCATCAAATTCAGCATCAAGCAGACCATGTAAAACCTGCACAGCAGTCAAGGGAGTTCATATATTTTACTAACGACTGGATGTTTCTTCCTGAACACCACCACCTAAATGTTTTAACCTTTTGTTTCACTGTTCTCTATGCTACTTTTTTCAATAAAGCTTAATTATTTCTTTTTCCGGAAGTGTTACTTGCACGACAGATACTCTTATGCCTTGAAGATGTTATGGTATCATTTATATTAATTTAGAAAGCTTTTCTGTAACTTTAGATTGCAAAAACTGTCTCGTCCTTATTTTTTGCACACCAGTGTATTATAAAATAGATTATAGGATTTATGATAAACAAGGAATTTAAGTTACATTATGATGATAGGTCGAAAAAGAAATAGAGTTTCAGAATGACAACAGCATAAGTAGTTACTTCCATTTGGCAAAAATAATAAGCAAGTTAGTTTTCTTTTCGCTTTTCTAGGAGGTTTTGTCTCTTTTATAGAAACTTTTTTGTTTTGTTCTTTTGACATGGTGATTATTTGTATGTCAGATGTATTGTTAAGTTTGTACATATAAAAGTATCTAATTAATGACATTTAGGTACAGAAAACCATTTTTTTTAAATAAAATACAGATAATTTGTTTCAAAACAGTTTTAAAACTTACGGACTTCCTCTTGCATTTCAAGGTCCCAAAATCTTATTCTGGTTAAAGAGACTATATTTGATAATGCTCGACAAAGTTTGATTTTCCTTAAAATATTCTGAAAGAAATTCGATTTATTATTTTTGAATTTTTTCAACAAAAATATTTTAAAACTCATCAATAAGAAGCACAGCACACTCAAAAAATGAGGTGATTGGGGGTGAGCAATCAAAGCTCAGTGTTTAAATATACCGTTTATATATTTTGCTTCAAAACTATTAGAAGCGATTATCTAATAACAAAACAAAAAATATCACTAATAAATACTTTAATTCAGCATTCAATTATTTAACAATAAATACTTCACTTTTCTATGCAATTATGCTTATGATATAAAAATCAAATTTATGATTATTTTCAATTCTTTAGGCATCCAAAAGAGATGAAATTTGATGCATAAATTCAGCAATTTCAATTTGAAAAGAAAAAAAAAAAAAACATGACGATCAGTGCATTAGCATGAAAAAGTAAAGTGCTGCTAGTTTAGGAACATACAGCAAAGATTATGCATGATATGTTTTAAATTTTGCAGATAGAATTAAAAAAATCAATTACATAAAATGGCACTTTTACAAAAATAATAAATAAACATTTAATCTAATGACATGACTCAAGGAAAATAATGTATTAAAAACAGTTAAGAAAATTTAATACTGTCCACCAAATTGAAACAGGAAAACTGCTCAAAGATCTACAAAAACGTTTCCAAAACAAATTTTAAATGAAATTGCTTCCTGAGAGCAACAGCTACATTACTTATTTTCAATCATTATTATTACTGTTACCAGTGTTAGTGTTCAAATGAAAAGCATCAATCGACTAGCAGTTTCAGCTTTTTTTATAGTATACAGTTGAAAAATCATAGTTTTTAACTGCATTAGTAATGTATATAAATACATTTGTACAATAAATGTAGAGTATAAATACAACGTTAAAAAAGCACAAATACGCAGGGATACTGGATGCACAGACATCCGACAAAAGGGTTGGATGTCCGTGCATCCATAAGCTCAGAATTTTTTTACATTGATAAAGGCATTCCTTGTAACGCCGAAACATGTGTCTGCAATATCCCTGTGTATTTGTGCTTTTTTAATGTTGTATTTATACTCTGCATTAGTAATGTCGCAATTTTTTGATATTAAAATACAAAATAAAAAAAAAGAGATTGATTTGTTTTTGTACTGTATACAAATACATAAAAGGAAAACAGAAAAAAAGAAGAAGAAAAAAGGGAATTTTTTTTCTCTCTCCAAACACCATAAAAATTTTGAGTTAAAAAGTTTTAAACTAATAGAAAATAAAAGAAATACTACCTTTTAAATTTAAACAAGATCCATAAAAAATTCATTTGCAGGATTGACAACACAATAACATTTCAAAGAATGAAAGACTAAAATCAAAATACATAAGACAACTTACTTTGCTATTACAGTCTTGATCCTCATCCTCATCTGAAACCTCACCATAAATATCTGTGCAACTGGAAGAAAGTTTCTTGCCCTACAAAAGAAAGAAAAAAACTTTACTATCTGATCAATTTTACCATATTATTGTAACTCATATAGAACTTATTTAGCAAATGCTTACTTTAATTAGAATTTTCCCCTTCAAGAGTTCTGGTGTAATTTGGGAAATTTTTAAATGTCCATCTTTACTAGGTATATACAATTGGTTGCCAAATGTCTCAATAATCAATGAGCAAATGATTTCCTGGTTCTTGAGGTTACAATGATTTTCAAGGTGAATTATTAAAGGATATCTTAAAAGAAAAGCAATAATAAGAATACAAATGCATTATGAAAACACAAATGCATGAAATAAGTTAAATAAAGAAACACTTTTGTGCTTAAAAATAAAAGCAAAAAATACAACTTTGAAAGTACAAATGCAAAAAAGAATACTGCAGACTTATGCAATGAGCCCATAAGCCAGGGCTAAGGCAAAACTGAAGCAGTTACACTCACAGCTTGGTCATAACATCCTGAGACTGCAGTTTCATCCTTATTCTGAACTCCTCAACCAGGAAAAGCCAATGATCAAGTTGGAGGCAAAGATCCTCCTCTTATTGTAGCTAAGATTGTCAACAAACTGGTAGATAAAGTGAATTTATCTTACCAGCGAGCGTCCGCAAACCATGGTGCGGCTCGAACTCGAAATTTGAAGGCAAAAGCTTTTGCCTTCAAATTGGCTCTTCTTGACTGAGGAGTCCAGAATAAGGACGAAACTGCACTCTCAAGATGTCATGACCGAGCTGAGTGCGTAATTGCTTCACTGCAGACATGTGTTTTGACGTTACAAGAAACACCTTTTTCAAAGCAAAAAATGTGAGCTTATGGATGTAAAGTCAAGCTGACATGTTTTGCTTTGAAAAAGGCATTCCTTGTAACTCCGAAACACGGGTTGTTATAGACCTGCGCATTTGTGCATTTTAATATTGAATTTTCGCTTCCATTAATGTATGCTTTTATACAGAATTATAAAAAAATATGAAATGGTGACTATAGCTTAATTCTTTCATTCATGAATTAAAATATAATGCATTAGAATTTTGTCCATGTGAGTTCTTAATAGGAAAGAGAAAATAAACGCTTTACTGAATGCTAACTTTTTACTGTATGTTTTTTATTTACAAAAACATGACCATGAACTTGATTTAATGAATAAAATTCAATTCACACGAAGGCAATAACAGCAGTTTTTAGCCTTACTATGGCAAAATGAAATCGCACTTTTATCATTTAAAACATGTATCGCTCTAGTAGTTTGGCATTTTCATGTTTTCTTTAATTCCTAATATTTTGAAGCACATTGAAAGTTATGCTTCAAATGTGTTACACCAATCAATTGCATACTATCAAAAATCTGATAATAATGAGAAATGCCTGATTCTTAAAGACATAAAACGCACCTTTAAACTAAAACGAACGAGCACAACTAAACCTATGATTTTTACGGGAGATATTTGCAAGTTGATTCCTGGAAGAGGAGAGGAAAATATCTTTTGGTTCAAATCTCTGGAGTAAAATCATTCTTTAACTTGTTGATTGTTTAACCTTTACTTTTAATGTTGATTTTTAATGTTAAATTTTATTGAAGCTAATCAAGTTTTATTAAGTTCGGAAAAAAAACCCCAGAAAACACACTAAATTTTAATCTAAGGAAAAACATTACTATTTCGTGAGAAATATATGCAATTATTTCTTTAGAACAAATTTCGAAAAACATTTTTAGTTGCAAATGATTGATCATTTAAAAATTAGTAAGTGCTCTTTATGAAGAATATCATTCTGACTAGAACAACAGTTTAATTTTAGGAAATGCAAAGCGTAGCATAAATAAAGAAAATACTTTAATTTTCCGATTAAAAAACAGATTCCTCTATATTTTATTTCTATCATAATCTAGCTTATCTTATTTCTTTATTTTATAAATTAAGGTAATTAAAGACAATATGTACAATTATCACATAAGAAGTGTTGTGACTCATTAAGAAACTTACGGGGATGTAACAAACGCAAACTCTTGAATTGTTTCTAAAACATCCAGTAACGGAATCTTGGATGTAAGAGTGTTCCCATGATACACAATTGGTCCATCAATACCATCCCAACAGTCAACTAATTTAAAGATGTAGTATTTTAGTCATATAGCATTTACATATTCTTTCAAATAGTCTAAGACAGGCTCAATAAAGTACATAATGAAATATACCTTTTACACAGCGGCATCCCATTTTCAACGCTGTGCTGTAACCTTCTATACTGGATGGCCCTTTCAGCTGATCTTCTAATAAATACCTGAAAAGGTTTTTTTTTTTGTTACGTAAAATTTAAATTTTGATAAAAAATTATAAAATTGGAAATTTTAAAAGAAAAGTTGTACAGTGAATCCTCAATAACTCAACACCACAAGGAGACACAAGAATATGTCCAGTTAGGAGGGTGTCAAATTACCAAAGTTCCATAATTTCAATTCTTAAAATGTTTTCTGTATTGCTTTTTACTAATGCTTACTGTTCCCATTACAAAAATTAATTTCAGTAAATGGTATTTCATTTATTTTTTTTTCTTTCTTTTATTTTAAAAGTACATAACAAAATAAACAGCACAATTTTGGATACCTTATTAAGAATAAATTCCTTAATTGGGGGGGGGGGGGGAGTTTCTAAAAGATCTTTCCAGAAAAGAATGAACTGCTAATCCAAAAACCACAAAACTCTCAGAAATGGCAACTTGAAAGAATATAACAAAAATGCGGACTAAAATAGCAAGCAGATATCAACTTAGACTCATGTGTTTCAAGTTAGGGAGGTATTCACCCATTGAAATCAAAACCAGACCAACATTGAAAAAATAAATGTCCACTTACGGAAGTAGAGTTGAGTTTGGCGTGTGTCAAGTTACCGGAGTTTCACTGCATTGAATCTACTTTATTGTTCAAAAGCTAAATATGCATCTTTATTTCTATATGTCAAAAAGTAACTATGAAAAATTGTGTCTGTGGCTATCCCAGGTCCAGGAGACCCCATAGAGCCAACATGTTGAAATTTGGAACAAAATTATTTCAACCCCTTGGGTTTTGCACCTCAAAGTATTTCTTGTAATTAATTTTCAGGCTAAAATTGCAGATAAAACTGTAATAAAGGAGCGAAACAGTTCTTGCACCCTTCAATATTCTACGTCATTTATAAGAGCTTTTTTTTGTGCACAAGAAGTTTGTTCCAATTTTTTCAATTAATCAGAATAGGAAATGTAGGATTTCGAATTTAGCAAAAATCTCCTCTGCTGAACTCAATTCAAGCACAGAGCTAAAGAGCAAAATATTACAGGAGACCACGATTTTGGAAACAGCTTTTCAAATGTACCAAATTGTCGTTTTGATCAGGAGCACCCATAGCTGTGAATTTTGGTACAAGTTAGTTTGAACCTTAAGCGAAAGGTGAACTTTGGAGCATTTTTTTGTAAAATATAATTTTGCTATGTGCATATTAATCAATTTTTTAATAGTTCATGTTGCTTTAATTAAAATGAGCTCTTCAATTATATTCTACTTTCTACGGAAGGTGAAGCAGGAGCCCTTTGTTCTAATTGTAAAATGGTTATTTATTTGATTGTTCCAAGCAGATGATTTAATAACCAAATAAGATTGAAAAACAATCTTTGGGGTTAGTGAACATTAGAAAGCAGGGGGTGAAGCTCAATAGTTACACAATAAAATTATACAGTAAACCTGTTGAATAGGGTGCAGTGAAAAAAATGAATTTTTGATTTTCATAAACAGGTATCTTTCATTTACTGTGTATGAGGCTAAGAAACAATTAAATAAAATATTTCATTTTTGCGACGTTATTTTTTGTCTGTGCTTAAACTTTTGAAATTTTTTTACTTTTCAAATTAAAAAAAAAATATTTCAAATGAAAAAACTAGGAACAGGTGGTTATTGAATGGAAGATAAAGATTTTAAACATATGAAGAAATTTTTGAAACCAGTTCAAATTATGATTTCAGTTCGCACATTATGCTCAAAGTTCATCAAATTTCCCAAAATTTCTGATATTTTCAACATTTTTTAACTTCTTTAAGTATTTCCTTCCAATATTGACTTGAAGTGTCTTCAAAACCTTTTTTTTATTCATTTTGTTGTTACTTTGAACTGTGCAACTCTTCGCTAGCTCATGTGGAACTAACCAGGACTCACCACGAGGATGTGAACACACTTCGAGTTTTACATGTGACGATTTCCTTCCAACCAATGCGAGCAGGTATTTACATTTCTTAGATACGTGTTCAACAGTTAAATTGTTCCTTTGTGTCGTAAATTGATAGGATATTTCAGTCAGATATCCTCGTTTTACAAACCTTTTTCTTTTCCTGTGATCACATACTAATTTTGAGGAGCTTATGACTTATTTGACAGCTCTTTCAACTGATTGAGTCTTTAATAGAAGTTTAAAAAGGGCGCATTCAGAAATCATATTTAAATTCTCAGCTTCTAGTAATCTTGGAAAATATTGTGTTGTTAAATTATGTGTAAAAGGTGGCTTTATAATTTCCACATCATGCCAAGAAATAATATCGAGGTATTCTGATTTTTGATTTATGTATAGGATGTATGAAAAGAGATTTTTATCTATTTTTGGGATCTGAAGCGTTCTCACTTGTTTGCTTGTTTGTTTTCTAGATTGAGCGTTGATAATACGATTTCAAACAAGTTTCTTCATATGCTCTTATGAACAAACATTGATAACAGCATATTTCTAAGATGCAAAGTATACATTGTTTTGAATAGATTTGAATACAATTTTCTGCTTTTTTAGGGAGAGAAAAGTGTAACTCTTTATAATATCACGCCAGTTCTTATCTAAATTAGTAACATCTGCACTTCAGCCTAAAAGAGCAAGGATACTTTTACTGCGAAAGTTGCGGGCTCTTTTAAAAATTATAGTCTAAAGATTATGATTGCTGTAGTCAACCATCTGGCTTGGGAATGTACTTCCGTTTTATAATTTTTTGAATATTTTTCCACTCAAAACAACCTTGCACATCTCATGAAATTACTGTTGTCCAGTACTTAAATCATTTTTATTGTTACCACCAATCTGATCAATGACAAACTCTATAGGTTCATATTGACTGATTTGAAAGTATAACATCTTGTTTACAATCATCCAACAGACCTAACAAACCGCTTCTGTCCATTGGTAGGTAGATCTAGTTTTTGAAAAAAATGCCGCAAATTAAGTTCATTCAAATGTAATTGGCAAATATCCCATTGCAGAGGTCTACCAAGTTTTTCTTCCAGTTTGTGTATTACACCTTTCTATTTTTCTGGCTTAGTAGTGCATCCATCAAAGCCAATGCAAACAATTTACGACGCAAAGACAATTTACTGTTCGTGACTTGTCTAAGAAATGTAAATGTGTGCTCTCATTGGTTGGAAGCAAGGGGAGCCCAGGTGGCACTCAAAGTGCAGCCACTTCCTCGTAGTAAGTCCTGGGCAATTTCAATAAGCAAGAGAAGAGTTGAGCAATTAAATTATAAAATGTCTGCTCCATATTGAAAATATCGGAAATTTAAGAAAAATTGATAAACTTTGAGCCTAATGCGCAAACTGCAATCATTATCTAAAATAGTTTTAAAATATTCTTTGTATATTTCAAACCTTTTTCTTCCATTTAATAACCACCCATCACTAGTTTTATCATTTGCAATATTTTTTTTTAATTTGAAAAATCTAAAAAAATCAAAAATTTTAAAACTTTAGGCCTTAACTAACTTAGGCACAGACTAAAGGTGACACCCCAAAAGTGAAATATTTTACAGAATTGTTACTTAGCCTCATACACAGAAAATAAAAGGTACCCGTTTGCGAAAATCAAAAATTTTTTCGCTCCTCCCTACTGTTCAATATGGCACTTTAAGAGAGTAAGAAAATATTCCTCATTGGATAGATTTCCATACGTAAGTTAGTCTACATATAAAAGCAACAATATTCATGGGGATTATTCTATTTTCCCAGTAAAGGCAAGTTTCTGCTTTATAGGAGAGTTGGTCTTGGGCAGGTTTCGCTGCATTTAAGATTTGAACAGAAAGCTGTTATCACAAACTTGTATGACTTAACCAAAAACTACAACACTACAACTTTAAATATTTAAAAAATACATACGTGTTATGAGATGAAGCAATGAAATAATGTGGGAATGGATGAGTCATTTCTTGGCAGACAGTTTTGTGAATTGGATCAAAAATATCACAGCACTCAGATAAAAGGAACAAAGTAAATCCTGCAAATAAAAAATTAATAAATAATCAAACATTAGAAATCAATCATAGAAAATGTTCCATAACAGGGGGAAAAATATATATAATGTATACCATCAATAAGTATTTGCTTATTTTTCTTAGCTTCTTCTGATGGTTCATACTGCTCAATGATTTTTAAGCAGTCTTCAGCAGAAACATTAACCATCTAAAATATTATAAAAAATATTCAATGCAATCCATAAGTATTGTAATTAAGTCAAAGGAAATAAATTCTTAGTAAAATACAAAAATCTTGGTAAAACGACATGGCAACAACAGGATTGTTGTTACTAAGGGGAAAGGGTAAAGAGATGGATCAGTTCTTCAAAACCAATGGCCTTGAGTCTTACTGTCTTAAACGTAATAAAATCAGGGCTAGACAAATGCTAATCATTTTACATGCTCTCCAGGACATGTTTACCTAAAAAATACAAGCTCAAATAAAATTTTTATGTGCCCAGTTTTTTAAATTTTAAAATTTTACTTGTATATTGGTAAAAACATCTGAATTTGTCCCATAACATTAATGAAACAAAAAATTAAATTTTAAGCTTATAAATTATTTTTAAATAAATCATAAAAACTGGAAACAGCAAACCCTCTTTTTCTATTCGACTTAAGGCAATTGTGGTGCAGTAAACAAAAACATTTTCTCTTTACACTTGACTTAAGACAAATCGCTTGCTGACTTTGCTGCAGATAAAGTTTAAGCTCCTGTAAGGAGGTACTAACTTTTCAATAAAATACAAAATAATAAAGATTTGGAAAGAAATTACTTGCCCAGCTGGGGACGTAAGGGTAGAAGATTCATGTCGGATCAGAAATTTTACATGCCCCGGGCATTTCAGGCAATTTAAGTTTCAAGCCTTAATTTATATGTATATATAAATATTATTTTTATGAATATAACTTCTCCTTGCAAGAAAAAAACTTGTACCACTAAATAATAAAAGTAATAACAGAAAGTTTGAAATATATATTGCAAAAATTGATAAATTAATTTTACTAACATTTCAGTGATTAAATACATCGCACTAATGTTAAGATATTAAAAAAGCAAAATGTATTAAGTTGACCTTAAATGTTTGCAATATGCCATCTTCTTGATATAAATTCAAACATAAAAAAACAAAAGAATAAAATAACATCACCAATGTAAGATATGAATGAACAAAAATAATTAATCAATTAAGCATTGTAAAAACTAATGTCAAAGTCGTATTCATAACTTTGGTAAATTTCAATGAATATACCAGTATTTAAAATATTAAACGAAAAAACAACTTACCCCTTGCTCACCTTCCAAAAACAAATGCAAATCTTCTAGTGTCATGTAATCTTTTCCTGAAAACCTAAATAACAATAACAAGAGAAATATACTGAAAATATTGTTTAAAATACTCATTGTTTTTGACAAAAAAAAAAAAATTGTAAATTGATCTATGTAGTTACACTGAGAATTAAATATTAAAAAGACATTCATTTGTTTGAAAAAAGGCAGTGAAGAGAAAACATATAACATAAGATGTAAAATTATTCAAAAAATATTATAAAGCATTTATACCTCACTAAAAGGAAGTATATTTCTGGTCTAGTTGATGTTTCTTTAAATATACTAACAAAGTCACTGCTATCAATGCGCCCTCTTTCCTCTCCTTGTTTACCATGTTCAAATTCCTAAAAATAATATTTTAAAATCCTAATTTGAATTTTAAATCCTAAAATAATACAGAAAACTTGATATTAATTATATCATCAAATATAAATATTCTTCTGTCGTATTCTATGCATAGAAAACAAATAAATTTTGTATTCATAGTTTGCATGAAATTATAACAAACAAAACAATTTCAGCAATTGAATTCAATAAGTACAGCGAAACTTCTTTGGAGCTACCAATCTCTGTTCCTAGAAGAAATGGTCATTAATGGAGGTTGGTCACTCTTAGAGGTCATTTTTGAACATCCAAAAGCACCGAACCAACATTTCATAGAAATCATTTATATTCTGCTTACTGTATAATATTTAAGGACATGATGATAGGAATATGTTCAAAAAGATACACTAAAATTTTTCTTTTCAAAATTTTAATACACAAATTACACTTGTCCTTAAATTATTTTTCCACCGAGATATTACTTTGCTTTATAGTAAGAGAAAAGATTAGGTTGCTTTAAATGCGGTTTTAACAACGTTTGTTTTTAGTTTTATCTATTAGTAATCTTTTTTTTTTTTTCTTTGCCTTTGCACTTTACTCCATATCATAAAAGCAACATAAGCCTATCTTTTTTTTAACTATTCAAATGAACTAAAAATGAACTTTGAATGCTAAAATAACAGAGATATATGCCACTTAAATTTAGAAAAGCAACTTCTTGGAAAACTACCATCCTTATCAATATCCCACAATTAGACATACACCTAAACTACTATGAGATATAAAAGTGTCACTCTTAACTTCACAAGAGTGCAAAAATTATTCCTTTTGATTTTTTATTGCTTTTTGTAACATGCTTGGGACTCTCAACACAGGAGGCATCGAGTATGAAAAGAATTCATTTATAACCTCAGAAGAATATATTTTGCCTCCATCTTTTCACTTTCCGAAACAAGAGAGCC
The DNA here is from genome assembly GCA_038373865.1 of Uloborus plumipes. NCBI lineage: Eukaryota > Metazoa > Arthropoda > Arachnida > Araneae > Uloboridae > Uloborus > Uloborus plumipes. The sequence continues at coordinate 5,809 of JAXGGA010017910.1, read as the reverse complement.
CCAATGTGCATTCACATTGCTTTTCTTTCGTTACCTCTCTTTTGGTTTTCCCTAACTGAATTTTTTTTTTTTTTTACTAGCTAAGTTTTGTGCTTTGCCGGTTGTTGTTAGAGGTTTTAACGGTCTCACCTAGAAGGTTTTTAGCATTAAGTAGACTAGGGGAAAAATTGGTGCCTTAGAAAATTTGTTAATAGAGGTGATCTTTCATAGAAATTTCGCTGTACTTTAAACAGAAGAGAAAGAAAATATTTCTAGTATTACACATCATACACAAAAATAATTAAACAAAAAAAAAGCAGTGAAAGCATACCATGATTTTTTGGTGCAAACGAACAGTGCTCAATTGGTTGTTGAGTTTCTTCATTAATGATATAGTTTCGAATTCACTCAAGAGTCCTTTTTGGTCAGTATCAGCTTGATCAAAAACTTCTCTCAACCATCTATAAAGATGAGTTAAGTTCTTGAATTTAAGTTAAAAATTGTGCTGCATCATCGATAAAATACCAATCAGTATTCATATGACTTTTCTTTGTTTGGATAGTTACATTTTGGCTTTGTATGAAATAATTGATACAATATGCGATTAAGCTTGATTTGGTATATACTGAGCTTTAACCATAGATTATAATATTGTAAAAGGTCATTAAAACACTGGGACACTGCTAAAGAAGCATTTAAGGCAGGGGTTCTTAAACTTTTTATATCTGTACTTTTTGGGAAATCTTTTCTTTTAACAACTGTACGTCTACCAGACAATAACTTTAACAATCTTTTATGCTACACCTCAATAAAATTGAACAGAGAATTTGAGTTTAAAAAACACTTGTAAATATTTTGACATATTCATATCAAGGTTTTTTAAGGAGCTTATGTTGTGGTATGAGGAATATAAAAAAAAGAGTTAAAATGTGAAGGCATTGAAGTTCTGTTTTTGAAGAGAGGCAAACTTTTTAAATCTATATACTGTCGTCCCCGCTTAATCGGGTAACGGATAAACGAATACCCCGCTTATACGAATAAAATATCTCAGAACCGATGCCATAGACGCAATGCTAAAGACCCCAAATTCTAAATTTCGGATTAGTTATTTTTAAATTAATTAATTAGTCTCATTTTTGGTGCATCCAGCATAATTGAGAGGGGAAACTTTCCCCCACCCCATAACATTATACAGGGATGAAAACAGCCCGAAGTCAAAAAAGAGGAAAAATTGTGCGGCTTAAAATTCGGATAGATTTTTTTCTCATATTCTGCGAAATTAGTCAAGCAAAATTTCCTTTTAGTTTGGGCCCTGAAATCCAAAGTGAATATTTTTGAAAGTTCTCAATTGCTCAGTCTCTTTTTATTTTAAATTATTAACAATGCAGAAAAAAAAGGAGGGGGTTGCAATTTTTGATGAATTAGATACGTATATTTTAATAAATAAATTCTCTAATTAATATTGCATGGTCTTTAATTATTTTGATAAATTTTAAAGATCAAAATAATTTTCCCAATTTTTAGATCTTGAATATCTTAGCTGAACTTTCTTAATTTTTACCTCCTACAACAGAAACTGATGTTTTTGGTAGCATGCCAAAATGGAGTACATAGTTCGCTGATAATTGCACGTCATCTTCGAGATTTCAATCCTGTTGCATCCTAAAAACATTTCCATTATTTTGAAAGTTAGAAATTATTTCAACCTCTACTTCTTTTAATCAACTTATTTTAAGCTTCATTTTGATAATGAGTATTTTTATTTGTTTTCTAAACAAAATGCAACATTAATTTTTTGATCGCGGAAAGAAAAATAATTCAAAAAGTGGAAAATTGCGGATCCGAGGAAGATTTTCATCACTGATTATACATCACTGGAAAGCTGTTTTTTTTTTTTTTTCTGAAAAAGAAAAGTTTTAGCACGTTTCTCTCCGTTAATTAGAACAGGAGATATTAATTAATCAAATTTCGTCAATTTTCAAGGCTTAACGCAATACGCAAAACTGAAACACTAGGTCCATTTTCCAGACAAACTACTCCTTCCTCCCTGAAGTTACATAGCATATTAAGTAATTTGCGTATTAAGCTAAGCCTTGAAAATTGACTAAATTCTAGTAATTAAAATCCCACTTACTTAACTTAATGTCTTTTTGATTTATTTGGAGAATTGTTTTGAACTTTAACACTACTTTAAGAAGAATTTAAAAGGTCATGGAGCACATTGAAATCAAAGAAGATAATAATTTTACTTCAGAGGGTTGAAGTGAATTTAAATTTATTCAGTTGACTTCCTTTACATTTATTGTATGGGCATCGCCATGCGGGTGCTGCTAGTGCTAAAATAAAAGAACAAAATGTTAAAATTAAAAACAGAAAGAAAGAATTATGTAAGGGGGTGTTGAACAATTTCAAGCTTTCAGATATCTTTATCATTTTTGAAACTAATTAAATCTCAATAAATTTGCTTTTTATATGTATCATATTCAAATTAAAAATGTGTTTCCGAAATTTGAAACTAAAAATATAAAAGGATACTTTTCTCTCATTTTCTGTCTTTCATCAAATGTGTCAGGAGCTATTTAAAGGCAGAGAGAAAAAAATGCACATTAGCTGAAATTCATACACATAATTCTTAGAGAACAGAGAAATTATTCAAAATGTAAGAAGTATGATCAAATGTAAAATTTTAGATGTTTTGTTAAAAAGTCAGTAAAATAGAAATTAAGTAAACAAACGCATCAGGTCAACAAATTTACTCTTGAAGAACAGAAAAATAAGTGAGATACAATCAAAGCAATCACAAAACATTAGGATTAGGAGCATTTGATAAACAGGCTTGTATGCAAAGAACATGTCTGTTTAACGTTTAGGAACCGGGCGGTACACATGTTGTACCATAAGTCTCGTCTAGTTTAGAGGACAGGGTTCAAATTTTCACTCAAACCCTTTGGAGCCTAGGATTTTTTCAAGGTTTCATACCTCTGGTACGATAGTTTATACCTTCTCTTTTCAATGAAAAAGAAATCTGTGGTTAAACTCTTACTACCTGGGTCGAAAGAAAAATTTCTATATGAACAGCCTGGATCCAAAAGGTTATAGCTTATTGAGAGCTTGATGGGACAAATCTAATACCTTTAAACGAGCAATTCTTGTATATATATATATATATTTATTTTTCGGATCTCGAAAACGGCTCTAACGATTTCGATAAAATTTTGTATTCAAATAGAGTTTTGGTTTCTGAGTTCATCCACGTCGGCGTTTTTTCTGTAAAAACGCGAGTTTTCACAAAAAACCCTTTTTTTTTTGTGCCTTCATTGAAAGTTTGAGAAGCTTTTATTTCGCCATTTTCTTTATGATTACTTTCATTGTTGCTGTTTCCGTGGAGACGTTAAATTGTTATTGTTTTTGAAATGTTAAAGCAAGGCTTCACTAGATAACAGGCTGTTTCATTTATTCAAAAGCCATGGAATAAAAGCAGTGGTTATTGTCCACCGACCCATCTATTGAATTTTATGCACTTACATTATATAAAAATCAGATTACTTTTTACTTTTAAAGTGCGATTTCAAAATTGAGTATAAAAGTGTTATAGTTAATTTTAAAATACTTTTTTTCCTCCTCAAGAGAGATATTTCAGGTAAAAAATCAATAAATATGAAACTCATTCTTAAAATATTAAGTTTCGAAACAAAATTACATCCAATATCTTTAGACGAGCAGTTCTTGTAATATATTTCGGATCTCGAAAACGGCTCTAACGATTTTGATAAAATTTTGTACTTAGATATAGTTTTGGTTTTTGAGTTCATCTACATCGGCGTTTTTTCTGTAAAAACGCAAGTTTTCACAAAAAATCCCGTTTTTCGTGCTTTCATTAAAAGTTTGACGAACTTTCTTTCGCCATTTTCTTTATGATTACTCTTATTGTTACTGTTTCAACCACGTTTTATTATAACAATGGATTTCATATTTAATCACATCAGCGTAAATTTTAATTTTTATGGCATTTGGCAAACGAGTTTTGGCAACATGTTAGAATTATTATTGTTTTTGAAATTTAAAAGAGATCGATCAAAATAAAGTTAGAATTGAGTGTGGGCCGCGGTAGTCCGATCGGTAAGTCGTCGGACTCGTAACCTCGTAACCGGAGGGTCCCGGATAGAGGAAGCCCAGCCGATCAAAGATCCACCGTCTTCATTAATGGTTGCTTGGGGACGTTAAAATGTTCGGGGTCATAAAATCCTTCAAGTTAGAAGATACCTCAGGAGGATGCTGGGCCAAGGGTTTGCTCGGCCCTTGGGCCTGGTTCAAAAATGAACAGAGTGCTCTTCAGGGCCCCATCCCGGTTAAACCACGAGTTGTGGTATGTACGGGGGAACCTTGGAGTGTCAAGTGAAGTGAAAGTGAAAACCAACTGCAACTAAATGCGTACTGGAGAACAGGGACTCTGCATATATTCTCATCAACCCCTAACGCGCCTTCGGCGCCAAATGAAATGAAATTGGGTGTGATTTTACGGTGAGCATGGATTTAATAAGGTTGTGCTTTTTTAAACAAATGTCGGCTGTTTTAAATGCGTAATTGCAACCAAAGGCTTAAAAATGCTTTTCAAGTTGATCTAAATAAGTACTTTTTAGAAAAAAACACGAGTTTACAAACCTCTTTTTTTTTTAACCGAGTGGGCTCGGTCCCCAGGTACTTACTAATAAAGCAAAATCACTGCAATAAATTGTTGAGAGCATTGAATGATTCAAATGCCGTTAGACTAAAAAACATTTAATAAGATGATTAAAAAAAGAAAAAAAACTGTAATTAAACAGACAATGATAATGTATAAAGAACCAAAGCAAAGTAAGCACAGTAACTATTTACAACTTAGTACAGGGTTATGGATTTAACCAATGAAGACAGATATTAAGTAATATAACCCAAGAAAGGTAACATAAATAAAATACAAACAAAAGCGGATTAACCTAACATTTAGGACTTATTAGAGAGCTTCATAAAACTTTGACTATTAACATTGTGGTATTTCCGTAATTTGGCTTTAACCACTGTACTCTGTTACTTTAAAATAGGTGTATCAAGTTTTGAAGAGTTTTACTTCTGGTCTCCATGGAAACTGTATGAAAGAAAACAGCTCCACTCTTTTTTTATACAGTGCTCCTGAGGCATTTCATTTATTTTATGTTTATCAAATTAAGTTTAGGCTTTTATTTATATACTAATATCTTTGTTATTTCTAAATGTTTTCAAATAAATCTAGGCATACATAAATAAAGCACAAATTTCTACAAAAAGTTGTGCTTTACTAACATTGATTTTTCAATTGAATAATAGTTTACCCACACATCGATTTTAATTGCTTGTGTATAACCATTGCTGCAAAAGCTAAGTGGGGGAAAAGTCCATAATGCCGAAACTATGACAACCATAATGGGAAAAGTGTGAAGCGTGGGAAATTAATTTTGCTTAGACACGACAGTTCTTGTTATGCAGAGTATAGTATAGTACAATTATAGCTAGTTCAACAAGAAATATGTAATAACTTACATTTAGAAGCACCAATTAATACATTCAATCCAGTAACCCAGATGTTGGCCTCATCAGGAGAAGATGCAATAAGGTCTAACGACTCAAAGTTGTCATTATATATGATAGAGAAAGCACAGTCTTCTGAGTAGGTCCACGATATTTCTCTACTTCTCAGCACATCTGTAGTTCGGCCCATTCTTACTTCCTTCATACATCTAATAGAAACTGTAAAACAGAATTAGTTTATGTTATCTGCAAGAAAATATTGAGACCAATACAAAAGTAAATTTTT